>CAJUYG010002644.1:6429-29072 GCA_910591675.1 Galerucella calmariensis | reverse complement strand
CTACTTGTACTTGTATTTTTTATAAGAAGCATAAGAAATAACAGTTATATAATTAGAGGTGCTTGGTAAACTCCATCTCTATTACTCTATTACCAATGAAAGAAGCACATTAAAGAACTAACATTTAATCATTATTAATATATTGTTGATAATCGAAAGTCCATTTTTCAATTATAATCAATACATATACTTAGCCCTTTGGGCTTTTCATAGTTAAACGTGGCCATATCGAATGTTTTCAAATAGTAAATTTTGAATAAAATGGCGACGTCTATTGACAGTTGCTAAGATGTTGCTAGGGAAGCCGTGCGATTTACTTCACAGCTGTGCGTTTTTTTTACAGTGCGTAATAGACGTCCTTACATTGATACCGACTGTGTGTTATTGATTGATTACAGGGGGGGGTCGTAGGTGAAATTTATTACCAAATTATTAACGATTTTTGAATAAAACTAGATTTATTTCAATTTTGACTTGGTTGGAGAAAAAATAGTATATATCATACGGACTAAAAGTGCCTATTCTTACTCGCAATTTTGCATTCGCTCGGCTGCGCTGCGCTCCGCCTCGCAACTGCAAATATTGCTCGTAAAAAAATATGCACTTTTAATCCTTATAATATAATATACTATTTTCCTACTTTTTTTCATGAAATTTTGCTTTTATTTTTAACACTAAGCAATTCAGAAAAGGTACATCCAGACTTTACTTGGCAACGGCAATGATAATGTGATTCATGAATCAAACAATCATTTACACGTCACCATACAATATAAGCTAACTTTACTTCACTTCACTAACTTATTGTCGATATTATTAGGCATACAATTTAATAATATATAAATAAATTTACAATTCAATCAACAATAATAATCAAAAAATACCATTTAATTATTACTGATAACATACTATTAGAAACAATATTAAAAATTGTGAAGTATATTCCTTATAAAAAAGTTTTTATTTTAATTTGATTCTCCTAAAAACCCTATACAATCAAACGGTTCTATGTTTTATACGCCTAGTTGGATTTCCTTGGATCCGCAGTGTTGAGAATCATATATTTCCAATTTTAACTTCGCTTGATGTAAATGTATAGCCTGGTATTGTTGGTAATTCCTTGTTCATAAGAAGTTATCTGTACCGAATTCAAATAACTTATTCCCCGGTAGAATATATCCTGGAGGTTTCGATGATAGGTTTCGATGTTTATGGTTTTAACAGAATTATGCGCCTGGCAGATGTGGACATATTGAATTCAGGTTATTTCATTTTCGGCCATCTGAAAAATGTTGTTAATAAATCAAAACTTGCAAATTTTGTTATTCGATTATTTAAAGTCGGTCTATTTCTGCTAATCACCGACGCTCTAACCCGAAATTTTTGCCGAACCCACTAGTGTCCCAACCAGTGGTAGGGATTCTATATCGATCCCAACATCCATGGACGCGAGACCTCGGTTTTACAACTGCTCCGAGAGACGGCATATCTCTAGACAGTAATCGCTTAACTAAGAAGCAGCAACTACTTCCCAGGCTACAGGCACCAACAGATATTGAATTACACTTCAAGTCAAACGGGGTTGATATATCTACAAGATATTTAACACCAACCACTCTGGTTTGAAATTAGAAGGGACAACATAACTTGTAGACCGGTTTCGGCGTATTTGCGCCTCATCAGTACAAGGTATATGTTGTCCGTCCATGAGCTCTAAGAGCTTAATCACGGACTGAGGAAGACACCACAATCACAATCAATGCAGTAACGGAAGTGTAAAGGTGTGACAGTAGCAACATTCTCACCTCCAACCGCAAACTACGTGGGTTCGAATCAATAAAGTATTATTATAGTTTTCTGTAATATTGTATTCAATAAAGTGCGTTACCAATAGATATCGATGAATAATAATTATTCTTTTACTTTTAGATCTAATTGCAAACCAGAATGGTTGGTGTTTTTTTTTTCCCTGGAGCCGTCCCTTCGCCGGTACCACCTCAGCCTCCTGGGCTTTTTGTGGATACTCCTAGTGTTCTGACTACAACCTATTCAGCCATTCCGTTCTCTGTATTAGCTCATACAGGTTCTTTGCTGGTTGGTTGTAGAATTTTTCTGGATTCATTAGGGGTCTACCATACAGTTTCTGCCTTCTGTGGTCCAGCGACTCACATTTGCATAGTATATGCAGAGCCTTTTTGCATCTTCTGCATGTAAGGTCTCCGTTGTACAGCCCTATTTTGTTTAGGTGCTCCTTTGTGGGAAAATGTCCCGCAAGTAGCCCCGTTATGGTGCGTAGTTTGTTCCTGCTCATTGAGAGCAGTTCTTTCGCCACTTTTTCTGATGGTTCTTTTATGAATTTCTTCCCATGTATTTGCCTGGTCGTGTTCTTCCAGTATTTATTGTGTTGTTCTTTCAACCACCCTTTTAACAATGACCTCGTTAAGCATCTGGGGATGCCCACAGCAGGTTCAGGTCCTTTCATCTGAGTTGACGATCCTACTCTTGCGAGTTCGTCAGCTTTTTCATTGCCTGCGATTCCTTTATGACCTGGGACCCACTCCGAGTCGCCAGTCTTCTAAGTTCTTCGCCGCATTCCCATACTAGCCGAGATGTCACCCTATAGCTTTGAAGTGCTTTAAGGGCGGCTTGACTGTCACTGTAGATCCTGATCTTCCTGTTGTTGTAGGCTCTCATATTATTAGCCATTGCACATGCAAGTATTGCATAGACCTCTGCTTGAAATACAGAGGCGTATTTGCCAAGCGAGACGATACCTTCATATTTGGTCGTCTTGCTGTATATGCCCGCTCCGGTGCCGAGTTCATTTTTTGATCCGTCTGTATACCAGATCAGTTCATTCGCTCTACTAAGTGGTGGTGCGTTCTCTTCCTCAAGCTCCTTTCGATCTTTGATGACAATCTCGAAGTTCTTGCGAAAGATATATTTGGTGGTCAAGTGGTCTGTTGGCATTTTGAAAATGTCATCATCCACATGCCTTATCTATGTGTGTCCCCTCCCATGTGCCACGTCATGGTCTGATGCTTTTTCCAGTCGGGTTAGTGCTGCCCTTGCTTCGCACATTATGACACAATGTAGCGGAGGAAGGTCTAGCATTGTCTCCAGTTCCGCTGTAGGAGTGGTCCTCATTGACCCTGTAATGCCAATGCATGCAAGTCTTTGGACCTTGCTTAGTTTTAGCATAGCAGAGGATTGTCTGATCTTTGGCCACCATACCAGAGATGCATATGTGATCCTGGGAATGACAACCATATGGTTGGTGTTAAATATCTTGTAGATATACCAACCCCGTTTGACTTTGAAGTGTAATTCAATATCCGTCGGGGCCTATAGCATGGGAAGTAGTTGATGCTTAATTAAATACGACAATATTACAGGAAACTGATAATAGTTCAAAAAAACTGATATTTTGACTCAAGTTTCAGTTATTGCGTACAGGATGGAAGACAACTTGTAATTTGTATATTAAGAAA
Organism: Galerucella calmariensis; assembly: GCA_910591675.1. Taxonomy (NCBI): domain Eukaryota; kingdom Metazoa; phylum Arthropoda; class Insecta; order Coleoptera; family Chrysomelidae; genus Galerucella; species Galerucella calmariensis. The sequence continues at coordinate 25,581 of CAJUYG010002644.1, read as the reverse complement.
ATAGATACAAATGTCGATGTTTTCATATACAAAATGTTTTAATATTTTTTTTTATTTCCAGAGCTATTCAACAATTTCACAAGCAAAGCCGGTTCTTTCAACGTATTGAAAATGCTTTTCACCCCAATGGGAGGAGTCCTATCCGAAATGGTATTCGACAACCCTCAAATGAAACAACTGATAAAATCTAAGGAAAAATTCGACGTGGTAATAATACCGCAATTTTTCATGGAGTCTCCCAAAGCTTTGGCCGCACATTTCGGTGCTCATTTAGTTCTTTTCAACAACCACGCGGCCCAATCTTGGATGAACCATTTTGTGGGTAACCCCAGTTTACCTTCGCTAGATACTCAAATTATGTTCGCTTTTCCAGCTCTGATGAATTTCAAACAGAGACTTATCAATACGGCAGTTGCGTGTGTTGCATATGCCAAACAAGTATTGATAGAATATCCCGTTGAAGCTGGAGTGGTGCACAAATATATTTCTAAGGACATCGACCTAACTGAAGTTCAATACAACGTTTCTTTGGTTCTTTCTAATTCCCACATAAGTTTGAATAGAGCCACTTCTTCGGTACCTTGTATGAAGGAAATTGCCGGCTTTCATATCAAACCTCCTAAACAATTACCCGATGATTTGAAAAAGTATTTAGACGAAGCTAAAAATGGCGTTATTTACTTCAGCATGGGATCTAATTTAAAAAGTTCCGAATTAACCACGGAAACTAGAGAAAGTTTATTGAAAGCATTTGCTAAGCGGAAGGAGAATGTCTTGTGGAAATTTGAAAGTGACGATCTGCCGGGCAAACCGGACAACGTTAGAATAGAAAAATGGTTACCGCAATCAGATCTATTGGGTAAGTAAACTTTGTTTACAAATATTTATGTACAAAAAAACCCCAAACGTATCAATCAACGGTAAAAGGGTGATAAATATCTTCTATACGTTTCTTGTGGCGTATTCATTTATTCACCGTTGTTAAGAATTATTCAATTTTTTGAATTTTTTGCAATATACCTACGCTAAAAAAATTCGGCAGCTGAACAATAAACAATAAAGAATTTTGAATAAAGCGATATTTTGTGTAATAACATACTTATACGAGTAGTTTAATAGTTTATTAAAAATCATGTCTAGTGAAGTGCACGTTCCAGGAACGGTTTTTTTTAAAGCGCTTTTTTGCTTAATTTAGAAATGTTGATAAATAGCGTTTGTTTTTGTTTTTTGAGAGATCTTAGAAGGCTATTCCACGATCAGCATTGGTGCATATATTTTCGGCATTAAAGGCAAGTATATTGTCGGGTATTTGGAGCAATGGAGGCCTAATTTTGTCAATGGTGTACACATTTTTGATAGATGGAACCCTGAAGACTTCAATATCTTTATGTATCCAAATAATAAGTTGGTAATATTCTGCTGTCATTGTAGTTCCACTGTAGTTTTCAATACGTTATTGAGGGATGTTAAAAAAACAGATCTGCTAAAAATTGCGCATTTAGGTACTATTTGATTTTCCAGTTTCGAAGTGTTGGACTTCACCTTAGTAAACAATAAAGTGTTGAGTGGTCAGAGCAGCTGAAGAATACTGAGTTTTGAAGAGGTTATTGGTTGCAACACTGAATAATTTTATTTATTACTTTGTGCTTGTCATTAATAATATATTTTTTGCGCGATCCATCTTTTTTGTTTATTTTTTGCGCGATCGATCTTTTTTGTTTGTTTACAGCATCGGTTGTCAGGTTGGTAGGTTGTGTTTACTGGTTTCTAAGTCTAACACGTTGGTAAGTGATTTACTTACCGTTCAGACGTCGGTAAGTAAATTACGTCTTAGCCCTACATACATTTGAGTGGTCTTAAATAATATATTACTTCATTCATTACACAAAAGAAACAAAAAGAATAAGAAGATTGATATTTTTTAATGAACAGAACATAATAAAAAGTAATAAATAGCATGAAAACAATTTCACCAAAATGCAAATTATATTTTAAACTGATCGAGAAGTATAAATGTCACTTTTGACATTTCGTTCATTTCGAAAAAATTTAAATTATTTTATTCGAAATTCGAATATTTCAATACGATCGCGCAAAAAATGGTATGAGCATTTCGAACGTTAAGGCTAATACCGGTCTCCAGCAAAATTGGAGGCTTCGCTACGCTCAGCCTCCAAACATTGCTGTCGACCGGTAAACAACCCTTACCGTTCTTGATACTTAATATACTATACAGTATCGGTTGTCAGGTCAGTAGGTTGTGTTTAGTGGTTTCTAAGTCTAACACGTCGGTAATTGATTTACTTACCGTTCAGACGTCGGTAAGTAAACTACGTCCTAGCCTTACATACATTTAAGTGGTCCCAAATAATATATTACTTCATTCATTACACAAAAGAAACAAAAAAAATATGAAGATTGATATTTTGTAATGAACAGAATCGAACAGAACAATATAAAAAGTAATAAATAGCATGAAAACAATTTCGCCAAAATGCAAATTATATTTTAAACTGATCGAGAAGTATAAATGTCACCTTTGACATTTCGTTCATTTCGAAGAAATTTAAATTATTTTATTCGAAATTCGAATATTTCAATATGATCGCCCAAAAAATGGTATAAGCAATTCGAACATTAAGGGTAATACCGGTCTCCAGCTAAATTGGAGGCTGAGCGTAGCGAAGCCTCCAAACATTGCTGTCGACCGGTAAACAACCCTTACCGTTCTTGATACTTAATATACTATTTCCGTCGACCGTGTATTAACATATGCTATTAACGTTCTCAAAATTAGACAAAATCATACACTAATGACCCCCCATTAATGCATGATTTACCTACATTACTCAACGATTTTCTGCAGGCAACCCAAAGCACATCTGTGGTGTAGTCAACCAAACATACAATGACGAATCCTAGTATAGAATTCTTCTGGTTTTTGACTTACCTATCGTTTTATTATATTATTCCACAAAATTATAATAATTATTAGAGTTAAGACATCCAAAAAAGAATTTAAGAAAAACTAAAACAGTGACTTTTGAACCAGCGACCATCTCTGTGACATTTCAATGTCATTATTTATTTTTGAAAGTAGGTACTTACCTATGAAGCTAATAAATATTTTCAGTTTTGAAATATTGAGAAAAACGAATACAACTGATACAGTCGACGGAAAAGCTTTGTAACTAACACGAGTATCAAAAGGGCAATTAACAATCTCAAACATCTCATCTCACCTCAAAGTATCTCGATTGTTAATGGCCCTCATTAATACACTTGTTACTCAAATAACTATTAATTAAGTGACCGGGAATATTTCTCAAATATTTTCAATGGACTTTAATAAACTTAATGACCTAATTGTCCGAAAAGCCGTGAAAACAATACAGTTAATGACCTTAACTTGATATTTGATTTAACTGCTGTTGTTGTCAACGCTTATAACGTGTTCCCAAGTCAAATTAGAAAAAAAAATTTGGATTTCCAGTAAGATGTAGAATTAAAATATTCATTTTAAAAATGAAAATTATAGAAATAGTTTGTGGTATCTTCGAGTTATACATTGTTCAATGTTCATTATATTAGAGGCAAATTAGAGCTCAAAGCCACTGCGTGCAACTAAAAAAAAGCCATATAGGTATTTTGCATAGAGAACAATCTTCACACCATTCCTTGCAAGCTAACGACAAACTATTTTATTATTCAAAGCAAATGAAGTCAAAATATCAAAGTAATATCTAAAAAAGAAAATTTCAGTAGTTGTTTATATTTATTTGATAGCACGAGCAAATGCACGAATGCCTTGTCGTGACGACACTGTAGGATAAGTGGTCTGTAACTGTAGGTCTTCTTCGGGCCGGCCGGCACGCACAATGTCGCTCTCTTTATTTTTCGTTTGCCGTTTTGCTTCGTTGCTCACGCCTTTGGAGTTGCTAGCTAGATTTGTCTAACTGTACTTCGGATGAAAAATCACGAAACTTATTTTTTCTACTTCCGTCACTAAAACCGCATCTAAAACACGAGTTTAAAATTCGCAAAACGTCCCTTTAAACACTAGTGTTAGACGTGCCAAAAGTCACATCTCGCTTAAATTTTGTTTCTTAAACATCACATCAAGGCCCGTATTCTTAAGGGACTAGTGAGAATCTCACCATTGAGATAGGTGTATTGCATGGTTGCCTAAAACATGAGAGTTTCAAATTTGTCGTATTTATAGGAAACAGTGAGATCTGCAATATCACCGGACGAAATCCAATACGCATGTTTCTAAGCTTCTCACCACTTCTCACCGCTTTTGACGAGATTCTCTATCGGTCCGAACCATGAGAGATTGAATCTCTCTCGTTTCAGGCAACCCGTAATGCATCAATCTCATTGGTGAGATTCTCACTAGTCCCTTAAGAATACGGGCCCAAGTGTACCTTCTGTCATTTTTAAATTTAATATTCCGTGATAATTTAGTAGTTCTGTATTATTTGATTTTTCAATGGCACGTTAGTTAGTGTGTATATAATTAAAATAATATAATATAAATATGCTTTTTTCCTGCGGGCGTAGAAAAAGTATAGTGTAAAGAACATCTTCAATCACTCGTTTGATAAGGCACTCGTGACTGAAGAAACGTTTTTGACACTATTAATAATAATTGACACTTTTGATAATATGTATAAAGCACACAAAGTTTCTGGAGAGGAAATGGAAAACATTGGAAATGATACTGATATTTAGTTGAAGTGCCAGGGTTTTTTTCTGTTTTTGGCACTCGGCTAAATGTGCTTTAACCCATATGCATGTTCACCTGGTATATTTTAAGATTATTTATTATCAATTTTAATTCTAGAGTAAAGGGTTTTTTAAAGAGTCGTTAAAATCTGAGCTGAGCATAACTGAAACGAATGAATGAATGGACGTACACTTCACTATTAGCAAAGATTACAGAATAAAATATATGATGTTTCACTCTAGGGCGGTTTGATTCAAGTTGGTGTCCCAAACGGACGCCGCTCTCATAAATTATGTTTACGATTCGCTTTTGTTGTCAATAACGAGATCGGTAGATACCAGAACAGTTCGAAGAGCTTATTTTATTTTAAGCTATACAGGGGTAAAATAATATATATTTAAATTAATAGGACTCTTTATCACAAAGGTTTATTTTTAAATGTTAATAATTTCGAAAAATGTTCGGGATATGAATTTGAAAAGGTAAGTAAAAAATAAACTTGAATTTTTAAAATGAATCAATTCACAGTTTTTATCCAGCATCTCTATAATTTTGTGATACTTATTGATAATCTATCAGATATTTATCACAAATTAAATTAAATATACTCATTAGCCACCAGAATAATAGGGCCACTAAATCTTAAATTTTGATCTTTAAATAACGCGTATTTTTTGGATTGACAAGTTTAGAAAAGTAAAAAGAGAAGCAGCTACAGGACTTTATTAAAAGATTTTATAAATGTTTTAAAATACTAAGTTTGGAGTTTGGTTTATGTGTTAAATTTAATCTATTGTCTTTCAAATCTTTCAATATACATTTGAGAGTAAAATATATTATAAAAAAAGAAAGTTTAGTAAATTATTTCAAAAGGAACTAACCAATTCCCCTTTGGTTAGCTATAGAATTGAATTTTTCGATAAATATATTTTCCATCGCAATAACGTTCTCAACAATGTCCCTTGATGGTACTAAAGTTCATTTAAAAACCAGGAGGAGTAATTTGAAAAGCCTTACCCACACCACTAAAAGTTACCAGATTAGTTACTAAAGGGTGTGTTCCGAAAACGTAGTCAATAGTCGTGTTCCAAATATATTAAATATGCCTTGATAGCAAAGATATTAGTCATAAGTCGATTTCTGCTCTGATCTGCAGTATATTTTTCAGATGTACCTACGCATTAAACAAAATGTAAGACTTTTTCCTGTTTCGTTTCTTATTCAAACATAAGAAGATTCAGATTCACATCGACAACAAACAAATTATGGTCATTGTTGATGGTGGAGAATTACAGATAGTCAGGTTACTTTAATTATATTTATTACAATTAAATTGAAAAGAATATGATAATTGATAATATGTTCTGGCAATAACAATACTACAAAATTAATAGCATTGTAGAGGAATATGCAGTATTAATTTAAACATTTCCAACAGTTATCTTTATGTTGCCGGATTAAGGGTAATAAAACACTTTTCAAATACTTCTGAGATACCTTCTTCCTTCTTTTTAACTTCGAAAACCAATAATGTATTTTCTATCAAACCCATTATTTTCTATATTGTTTTATATCTTCCATGGCATGTTCTTCCGATGTACTTTGACGATTTCTTCCCAAATATGTATATAACAAATAAATAGTACCTACATTTGACTCGTCAAAAGGTGACACAGATAAATTTAATTTGTTTCAAGAAAGTCTGAACGTTTCTTTGAAGCTTGCGAAATTTTGTCCCCAGCACAGATAACATTTTTGTTCTTCTAACGACATTTTTTATTCACTCATCACAATTTTTCAAAAGTCCTGGTATTCCACCAATATTTTCTGCACTATATAATGTTCCTCTACTTCAGTATTCCCGCTCGCTAAACCGACTTTACTACTTAAAAAAAATGTAAAGTAATAATGTACCCACTGCTTGAGAATACTTTTGGTTTTTCATCCAATATTTTATTTATTTATTTGTCAGAACTATCAAAAATGAAAACTATATATCAGCTGATGTCAATATTAAAAAGTGTTGTGTGAAACTGGGCTGAATCTGACTAATCAGAGGTCTACAGAATTGCCAACTTAAATTCAAATCTCTCCTCCTGGTTTTTAAATGAGGTATAACACACTTAAACACACTGTCTCAGAGACAGTCAGTATTAAAAGGTTGAGTATAAAATATCTTTCCACTCCCGCGCTCCAAACGTTGGCCAGTAACGTAATTTCAGTACACATCAGCTTAGATTTCCAAAAAAATGCGAACAAGCCCAACTTTATGCTTTATATTTTTCTCATCAGTCTGTTAATTTTTTGTGTTTTCTTGCTTAATGTACTTGTTTATATAATATCCCTATTATAAAAATAAATCCGTAATTTTGTATTAGCAAATATTACAAAATATTTAGTGTTTAAGCTTTGCTATTAAAGAGAAAAATATTAATATGATGTCTTGCTCATTTCAACAATTAATTAATAAATTTAAAAAATCTATACAACATAAATATAAAACACGAGCAACCAATTATAAACACCGTTCTACAATAACAGCGCTCGACGGGCGACGTCCCGTATAATATGCCAAATTGAATGCAAGTAAGGACGTAGCGACGTACTGTACTATCCAAGTCACCAGACAGTCACCAGCGGCATCGGTGCTTTACGCGATAAATTCGAACGAGTGAAACATCTTATATTTTATTCTGTAATCTTTGTTACTAGACTCCATTTAGTGGACAATAATAATACGATAATGTTATTACACAAAATATGTATGTACCCAAAATCACTTTTATCAAAGGCTCATTCTGTAAATCGAATTCAAAATTGAAAAAAATATTGCTGTCTCAAAATATTTTCTAATTTAAGTGTCACGGAAAAAAAATTTAAAATTGGAAATAAATCAAAAGAAGATGTGCTATTTATTTTCCATCAATTATTAAAAATATTGTATCTCCACTATAGATACCTTCTGTAGCTTTAGAGAAGGGAGGGTGAGCTTAGGCACACAGCACTTAGGCCACATATGACCCTTTGAATAGTCATTTTTACGATCTAAGCAATTGACTTGACTTGACTAAGGCTTGAGATGCAATAAAACCATAAAACTTCACGGATTAGCCACAGAGCCGCACTATCTCTGATGAAAAAAAAATTACAAGTAAATTGATCCAAAAGTTTCATACAGTTTTCAGGTAATAATTTATTATCCGCCAACAAAATAAATACGACCCTGTGACGGCTAATACTTTTATGGCTTTATGGAATGTCATTATCCCATCTCAGGTCAGGTCAGTTTCTTAGATCGTGAAAAAACTATACGTCCTCTCAAGGAGTTGTCCTCCTAGGTCGTCCATCCTGACCTTTCCAGGCAGGTGGACAGGTCACTAGGAGACATCACCTTTATATCGGCAGGTGTAGGCCAAGACTCTTCGAACACACACTCTCTCATTGACAATAACTCCAGGCACTAGCATAGGACATGATTGTCGACAGTTTCGTCTTCTTGTTCACACATCCTGCGTATAGGTATATCCACTAGCACCATTGAGTGGAGGTGATTCCTTATTTGACAGTGGTCTGTCAGAGATCTATCTGTTAAGCGTAGGTTTTTCTTGGTTATCGCCAAGTATTTCTTCGACGACAGCTTTCAGGATGATCCTGGCAAAACTGCATCCTTTGATTCCATCCAATCTCTTCATGGATTGAGCATAGGTGTAACGTTTGGCTAGCTCCGCAATTGCCGAACTCGTCAGGCCTTAGGTGTTGCTGGGTCCTATAAAAGTCAAAGTTCAGCCGCTGGTTACCCTTACTCGTGTCTTCAACCTACTCCAGGATAATATTGTTGGGCGTTAGCTAAATCTTGATGACACTCTAATATTAGGTGAATATCTTTATAGCTGAGTACACATGACTAGAAAGTCAAGAAAACATATATCTTTTTCTGGCTAGTAGTTGATTTGAGTAATGGGTCCTCATTAGACTCTAAATCAGATCTTTCTCATTAAAAATGACTCACATTGGTTTTTTTGGGATATTATTTGATGTATAATTTGACCATTAGTTTCTTTAGATTTAAATATTTTTCAATAAATTCTGTAATTTGTTTTTACATACTAATCCTCTCTCTATGATGATATTCATATTCATATTTATCCACAACTTCATCAAACTGATACCATATAGTCCATTTGTTTATTTTAAATATTTCTGGACTTTTGTTGTAGTTGTTTTTAGAATTAGATTTAGTAATGGGTTCTCATTAAACCCTTAATCTTTTTCTGACTAGTAGTTGATTTGAGTAATGGGTTCTCATTAGACTCTAAATCAGATCTTTCTAATTGAAAATTACTCACATTGGTTTTTGGGATATTACTTAATATATAATTGACCATTAATTTCTATAGATTTAAATATTTTTTAATAATTTCTGTAATTTGTTTTTACATACTTCATTATTCGAATGTTATTGTGTTTGGAGTTTCCTTTGACTATTAATTGGTTATCTAATTTGAATTAGATTTGGTAACGGGTTCTCATTAGACCCATAATCTTATTCGTTTTTGGAATTAGATTTGAATATTGAGTTTAATTAGACTTTAATCAAATCTGTTTTCCCTTTTTAGATGTTTTTCGTTATTGGAGACTACCAGACTACAATGTTTATTTAAGTTTGTTGTTTGGAATCATTCTCAGATAATTGACTTGATTATTATTTGCATTAGCATTTTAAATTTTTTAAATTAATTTATTTACTTTTTGAATCTCTCTTAACATATATGTGAATTTTGAATTAGATTTAGTAATGGGTTCTCATTAGACCCTTAATCTTTTTCAGCATCTTATAACTTGATAGGTTCTCATTAGACCTTAATATCAAATTATTTATTTATAATTTTATTTAGGAAGTTTACATATCTGTTTTGGGACATTGAAAAAAAAATTTTACAATGTCATTTTTAAACTCATGTTGGATTGATTGAGTTCTGTGGTCACTTTGATTGTCATTTGTCATTTGCTAATTTTAAAATTGAAGGAGTGTCACTTCAACATCCGTTAGACGAACACGTGTTCGTGGATCAGTCTAAGAAAATTTTAACAAATTTAAAAATGTCCAATATCTAGATATAATACACCCTAATCAGGGGATCATTTTAATTTTAATGTTATCCTAAGATATTTTACTTTGTGACGTCAATGTGTTGTCAAAGTTTCTTGTAAAAATTACCTGACGAGTAAGTAATTCTTTACCTACTTCTTTTTACATTTTCCAACTTTATTACTTTCTTGCAGGTAAGCACTGAAGATGGCTTAACAGCCGAAAGCGCTCTGCGATTTTAAATAATTAAAATTTACACAGAATACAAATATGTTTTCTTGACTCTAATATTAGACCTAATACAACACGTTGTCTGTTCGAGGTTAACAGAGTTTGTCTGCTGTCAGTGCAGATTATTATGTTTTTGATAGAAATTTCTTTTCTGGTTAGTTCTTTTGTAGCAATTGAGATATTGGCAAGTTCAGTTCAAACCATGTTTGAACCACACTGGCATTTTCCCCATTCCTCATTTAATTCTTAGTCTTAGTCATATCTTGAGGTTTTTCTTTGGTTTTATCGCTATATATGTGATTTTCGATATGTAAAGAAGCTGTTGGTGCTTGGAAAATAGGTATTTTTGAAGATCTGAATTGAAAAAAGTTTGTTGAAACTTCCACTCTAAATTTTAACAATCTGATAAAAAAAATAGTAGTTCAAAACAATAATTGTTTCATTGATATTTTTCAGCTCATCCCAATGTGAAATTGTTCATCACCCATGGTGGGTTCTTAAGTACAATAGAGACTGTATATCATGGTGTACCAACAGTAGCAATACCAGTTTTTGCGGATCAGAAACAAAATGCTGAGCTGGCAGTTACAGCTGGCTTCGCTAAAATAGTGGATTTCGCTGATATTTCGGAAAAAACTATTTCTGATGCGATTGAAGAGGTTTTAACAAATAAAAAGTGAGTTCCACTGTCAACCGAAAGTTAATAGAAAATAGGTATAGCTGCTAATATTATTTTAAGTTGCTGTTCTGTGAATAGGATGAGTAAAACGCTCATAAAAAGTTGAAATTACCAAAATGATCAAAAGTTGTTCTGCGCCATAAAATTAATTTTTCTTTGAATATGCTATCTAGTAACACGGCGACGAATATGGTAGTTGAACACCACCCACTTTGCAGTCGTGACGAATCATCGTCGAAAAAAATGTGGGGCGCCTTTTTTGTTTCATTTTGGTTAACTGTTGAATATTAAAACTAAAATTAATGTGAGCGCTTACAAAACTTTTTTTAGTAAATATATTTGACTACAAATTTTCCTCTTTTACTTGTAGATATTCAGAAAACGCCAAATACCGATCAAAAGTATTCCACGATAGACCAATGTTACCAATGAAAGAAGCTGCTTATTGGATAGATTACATCGTACGATACAACGGAGCACCACATCTAAAAGTAGCTTATGCCGCTTTAACTTGGTATCAATTTTTTATGTTAGACGTATTCGGTTTAATATTTGCCGTTATTTTTATAGTAGGTTTCGTTATAAAGAAGACTGTTAGTTGGATGTGGCGTAAAATGTGTAAAAGTAAAAAGAAGACTGTACAAAGTTCATCGAGAAAAGTTAAAAAGCACTGAATTTTGTTAAAAGTATTTTGATAATAAAATTTTATTTCAATAATTTGTTAAATTGACATTTCTAATTTTTCTTTCAGATGAATTTGACACGAGGAGTTCCTGAGTTGTGTGTGTGTGTGTGTGTGTATGTGTGTGTTTTTGGAAGCAGGGATGGCCTTAGCCAAAGGCTATTGTCCACAGAAATATTATTTTTCTTTTTGTGTCTATTGAATGTGTCTATTTAAAGATCTATTCTTGCTTGTTTAATGAAGTTTATTATAGAATCTAAAGTAGCTTTTTCTGTGAATGCCAGGAGAGAACTAATATTCAGGGGGATAGGAAGGTTATGGTCCATTGAAGAGATATATAAATTAGATATAGCCGCTTCATTTTTCTTACTCTCTAGAAATATATGATTAGTATCACCGATCGATATGTGGTCGCAGTTGCAAAATGGAAACTGGAAGGTGCGCCAGAAAGCAACCATAGTTGCTGTGTATTTTCTACTATAGTCAAACTTTGTTATGGGTGGTATATTATTTGGTATATTTGTATGAAGCTGGAAGTAAAACCTTTTTGATGTTTTGCTCAGATTATTGTAAGCTTCTCTCCATCTGATTACAATAGATTTTTATGCTTGCTAATTACATCACTTTGACAGGAACAGTTTAAATATTCTTTTGCCTCCTGATCTGCCTTCTCGTTACCGATAATGCCGCTGTGACCTTTTAATTATACGAGAATAATATGTTTATTATTAATTTTTAATTGGTGTAGTAAGTTTCTTATTTCAGAAATTAGATCCTGATTATAAATATTTATTGAAAACCCTTCTAGCTTGTAAAACGGATTTTGAGTCTGTCATCATAGCAACTGTTTGAACTGGACTTAGTGTACCCTTAGTTCCTGAGTTGAAATCTATAACTTCTATAAATCAAACTATCTATTTTCCTGTAATGGTGTACTTCAGATTCTAGTTTTAGGAATAAATATCAGAAAAACTTATGTAGATACCGATAATCCCGATAGTCATGAGAATTGAGACTGGGCGCTTAAAGTTTAAATATAATGTTTTCAAAATGACGTAGAATTAGTTGTTCAAAATATTAACTATAAATGAAAGACGCCTCCTCTTTCTATGTTTCAACAATGTAATATTGGAACAAATAAGTAAAGCCGAGAAAAAGGGAAGATCTGACCATTGGAAAGATCTAGTAGGGCTTATACAATCAAAGACTCTTTCTGGGTGACTACAACCTGCTGAGATCAAAAGAATGCATAAGTCAAAGTAAAACTGCGCTAAGAGTTTGAACAGGGATCCTAACGGGACATTGTCGCCTGAATGGACACCTGAAAAAGCTCAAAATAGTGGAGGAAGAAGAATGCAGATTTTGTGGAATGGAAGAAGGAACCTCCATCCACATACTTTCCAACTGCACAGCACTTCAGAATCCTAGAGCACAGCACCTAGGAGATTACTGGATAGAAGAGGAACATTTGCCTAAGTTGAAGCCTGCAGACATCCTAAAATTCCTCCGGGAAATAGGACTAAAGGAACTACTAGTTTCTGAGACTCTCCTCAGAAACTAAGTAGAAGTAAGGGGGCACAATAGATCTCTTAGGTCTTAGTGAATGTCACCCCAAAATACACACATACATACATACATACATTCTATGTTTCAAGCGTCAGCTCCAGCTTATGACCGAATCATGCAATTTTAATTGAGTGGTACAAGTCCAATACCTACTTATTATGACCCATTCTTTTGATGTATTAGGTCAGTGGTGCAGCCATGAAGACTAGATAGGCGCCCCCTAAAATAATGCATAGAAAATCGAGGTAACCGACCACGAAGAGGTGCCAGGATGAATCCTATTGCAGTAGGTGATTGAGTTATTGCAAATTAAAAACTTTCAAGCCTTCAGAAAATATAGGGTTCTGCTATCCTAAACCGAGTGGTCAAAAAGATTAAGCCACTCACAGAAAAATCACTATCCACTTAGACATTTTATGAAATAACAAAAAACAAAAAGTTTATCACGTTTAGTTGTTTGATGTTAGTTCCGTTTTTATTCATGTTGTATTTTAATGTTTTAAATGATAATAATTAAACCAATCTTCAACATAACACTCGTGTTGTGTGAAACTTTTTTGTTTTTTGTTATTTCATAAAATGTCTCTAGTGGATATAGTGATTTTTATGTGAGAGTGGCTATATATTTTTAACCACTCGGTATAGAATAGCAAAACCCTATATTTTTTGGAGGCTTAAAACGTGATCTATTTAGTTTCTTACAACCACTATGCCAAGATCATTAGTTTGAAATTTAGAGAGAATTGCAGATGTTTTAAAATCGACTTAGCATAAAATTTAAGAAAATTGTAAATTGCACGAAAAGTATAATACCTAGGTATAGGACACCCTTATACCATTCGAAAGAGGATATTTTTTTGAATATGATGAAGTTTTAAAATACAGGGTGTTCCATTTAAAATAAGCCTGATACTGCACATTGAATGATCTAATAATGAAACTGAAAATTTTTAACACCCTGTAAAGAGATATATTTAGTACTCAATCGTGGAATACATTCAACGAATGTCCAACTATTTAGATGTAAAAGAAAATTTGCTAGAATTTGTTATATCAATGAGTTATTAATTTTTTTTTCGAAATGTTCACATTTTAAAAAAAGTCAGCATAACTCGGAACCCTCTGAATAAAAATAGCTTTGATACGCCACACTTTATTGGAGCACCCTGTATATTTCAAAATATCTTCAAATTCTAGTTTAAGTTGGAGTGAAATTTGTGGTATAAAAAAATTTTTCACAAAACTTATATTTTCTTAGACATTTGTCCGGTCCCGGACTTTTGCCAAACTCTGTATAATATACACGTCGATTGCACATGCCAGGATGTACTGTATATTAAAAGGCCTATAGCTGGAAAGTGCAAAGCACGTGATTATTCTAAAGAGAATGTGATATGTGCATAAGAATGGTACACACACATGGATACAGTCTGAGATGGAAATATTGACGCATTAAGGCCAGCACACACATGACCGCAACGTGCCCGATCCGAGTGTTGATCACCACTCAGCTCAGACACTTGAACATTGCGTTTTTCCTCCACCGTACTCTTATCGGTGAAGGTGACTTTATTCACATCCCGGCCTGAACGAATCTCCAACGAAGTGAAGAACACGGCGAGCAGCGAATAAATAAACTGCATATGAGGTCCTGTAAATAGATAACAAGCAGTAAGAAACAGATTTTTTTATTATAACCATTTTTGCACAAAGGATTCATATTAATGTTCAAACTGCTTTACATTTTCCTTTAATGCATTTAAGCCCAATATCACATATACCATTTATATCATCTCCGCATGGTTCGCATTTGTCTAAAATAAAAAAGAATATTAAATAAAAACACTTCAATTGTAGTAAAATTGAAACATAGGTAAGTACAGTTGGTTCGGAGAATCTTTTCCCATGCGTCATCATTCATATACAAACGCAATACATCAATACATTAAATGACACGTATGTCGTAGGTTGAAGGTTTAATTAGGATGTGGCTAAAATGACGATGTACATTATTTATTACTGAAGCTGGTGTAATATTTTTAAATATTTTACAGCCATTATGCTACCTTAACCTTTAGTTTGAAAAAACTGTTAGTATTCCAGAAATGTATGAGGTTATTCCGCAAATTTACTTGCGTTAGAATTAATAACAACTACCTCAGTGAAAACTTTGCAAATCAAAATTGCCCCTTCAGGGTTATGGCAACCATTACTATTGGGCCGTCCCACCCATACGGTTCAACAATGAAAAATAAAAATCTTTTAGGTTGTGAAAATAAATAATAAATATTTTAAATATATTGAATATTCAAGACTCATTTTTACAATAAATTTTATTTAATCTTCCTTATATTCAGAATCGGAGCTATCACTAGTATTTATGTCAATGGTTGAATGCCAATATCAACTATATTCTGCTCTCGGGCATACCACTTTTCTATAATTTCATGAGTATGCCCAACACATTTTTCCCAAATTTGTTGATCACATTGTTCCAGTGCCTCTTTCCACATATTTATAACAGAACTATTTGAATAACCATCTTTACCAATACATTTTTTGTAATATGACTTGCAATTTGACCAAATTAATTCAATAGCGTTGAATTCACAATGATATGGCGGTAGTCTCAGCATTTCATGACCATGTTCTCGTAGTAACTCATCAATTTTATACACGTTTCCTTTTCTATTCATTTTTGCAGTCTGTAGCAATTCAGGTGTTGTAAGTTCTGTATCAAACTTAATATTGTTTGTTGTCAACCAAGTAACAATCTCATTTTTTGTCGAATTGGTAGAAAGTTGCTTTTCCAAAAGAACACTATGATATGGAGCATTATCCATAACAATAACAGATGGCTCTTCTAAGTTAGGAATTAATTGAGTACTTATCCATTTCATAAAGAGTTCATTGTTCATTTCTCCATGGTAATCAGATACTTTAGATTTTGAACAAAATAATAAACGGGCTTCAGAGACAAATCCTTGGTAGAACCAGCATGAACAATAATAAAACGTTTACCATCATAACCATCTGGTTTACGAACACTTTTAGTGCTGTTGTCTTGCCAAGAATATGTTTTATTTCCTTTCGAATAGATCCATGTTTCATCCAAAAATACAAGTTTTCTTGGGTGAGTACTTGAAAGGTTTTCCATATATTCACGTAGAAAATTGGCTCTCAAGGCTTCAATACTGGTACGCTCCATTAAAGCTCTTCGATTGTCATTTTTGTTATATTTGAATCCTAATGTTTCTAACAAAAGGCTCAGAGATGTTTTGCCAATAGATACAATTTCTCTTTCCCACATTCTAAAAATAGAAATTATTCATAAATAGTTCTGATCTTTCAGAAAGTTAGGTCAATATTTTCTACATTGGTGGGAGCAAAATATGTTTCATATAATTCAGTTTGATGGAATTCTATCCAGAATCATGATGAAATGTCAATTTAAGGTTGGTTTTCATTGCAAAGTAAATAAAAAGTAGATAAATAATCTTTACTTACCACAATAATTCGTACACTCAGGTATATAAGTAGTAGTCGTTATAACAACTGTTTTTGAAAAAACTAATGAAAATGTGAAATAAAAATGTAAACAAAGTCTTCGGTCTGTCAACGTACAAATGCGTACAAATTCGCGTTAAAACTATCGCCGACATTCATCATAAGGCTATCTCTGTTTGTTATATTATGTTGTAATGGAACAAATGGTTTCATTTCGGGGATTTAGATTATGTGAGTAGGGAAGAGACGTAGGTACTACAAAAAGTAGTTTGTGAATAATTTCATACATGGGAAAAGATTCACCGAACGGACTGTACATTCATGTCCAATTTCACCAAAGTTAGGTAATACCTAAATCGAATTTAGGAATGCCTAAATTCAATTCACCATATGAATTTTATACTTCAAAACAGGGCATAAGACATGTTACAAAACAATGGGGGTCAAATTAGTTACATGCCAAAGTGGTGGACTATTTTCAAGAGACCTGCCAGCCAGACTGTATTTTTCACCGTTAAGCTTCTGTTGGATGTTTACAGATTCTTTTTCGTTGCGAAAGAAATAATTAGTACAACTTTTGTTGATAAACTAATCTTCATCTTCCATCTAATTAAAATTTTTCTAAGTGGGATCATTTTTCACCCTGCCATCATACCTGGATAATGGGGGAAATTTGGGAAAGATCCAATTGAGACCTATAATTACGCCCGGTATGTTCCTTTTGCTTCAGGGGTATATCGACCTTCATTTGCAGGACTATAGACATCAACAACAACAAAAAAACACTGAAAAAATATCGAGCATCTCAAGTTTATATCTTTTACTTAAACTATAACTTACTTAATTTTTTATAACATTCCGGACAACATTTACATTTTTCAGGAACAGTTGCTTCAATTTCACTCGCAGTACAATTTACGGCTACACATTTAAACTTTTTATTATCACAATAATGTGGCGAACACGTTGTGTAGTCGTTAGGATCTACTTGTTTATTTTCTGATTTTGTTGAAGACAAAATCGCGAATATTATAATAAACTGTACACATAACAAATTTATAAATTTTACCATTTTTAGAATGAAGATCGTTTAACAATTGCAAACAGAATGTCACAAAATTAGTTTTTATATTATTTTGTATAGGAAAATCCAGCAATTTATTAATTTATGTATCGCTCAACAAAGTGAAGGTTACCAATTATCATAACAAAAACAATAAAAAAAGCAGTATACAGTATGAACACTATCTTAATCAAAGGGAAACGTGAGCTATTAATAATAATATTTATTGCTCAGAAACAAAGTTACAGCAAGAGTTCGGGTAAATATAATAATAAATAAATTACAGATACAAAATTAGCAAGATACTCTATAAGCCCACCAAAAAAATATTTCTAATAATTCATTTAATATACTAGTAACGTAATCGAAAATGCACTTACTTTCGTGATATTTTACAAAGCACTTATAAGGGATTTCCCGATTATTCAGTTTTCCCTTCAATTATACACTTACCGACTTAAAATTCGATCCATACAAAACAATGATTTATATAAAAATGCTATAACTTTCAAATGAGGAGGCTGATTTATTTGAATTTTTAGCAACTTTTAGATAAAATACTGTAGTTTTAAGGTTATTATTCGGACATCTGAAAGTAATTTAGTACATATACAGGGAAGAAGAGAAAACAATTTTTTCCTCTACTTTTGACACACCCTGTAGGTTTCTCTTTTTTTTTTTTCTCCCTTCGGAGCCGTCCTTTCGCCGGTACCACCTCAGCCTCCTGGGCTTATTGTGGATACTCCTAGTGTTCTGACTACAACCTATTCAGCCAATCCGTTCCCTGTATTAGCTTATACAGGTTCTTAGCTGGTTGATTGTAGAAGTCTTCTGGAGTCATTTGGGTTCTACCATAAAGTTTCTGCCTTCTGTGGTCCAGCGACTCACAGTTGCATAGTATATGCAGAGCTGTTTCGGTATCCTTTTTGCATCTTCTGCATGTGAGGTCTCCGTTGTACAGCCCTATTTTGTTTAGGTGCTCCTTTGTGGGAAAGTGTCCCGTAAGTAGCCCCGTAGTGCTGCGCAGTTTGTTCCTGCTCAATGAGAGCAGTTCTTTCGCTACTTTTTCTGATGGTTCTTTTATGAATTTCTTCCCATGTATTTGCCCAGTCGTATTCTTCCAGTATTTCTTGTGTTGTTCTTTCAACTACCCTTTTAACCATGACCTGGTAGTAGATATAGCTATGGGGATTCTGAGCCACTACTTCAAAAATCTCCGCTTGGTGGCGCTGAGAGTGGCGCGGCAAATTTGAATGTAGTCATTTTTAGTATTTCAATGCAGGCCGCCATTTTTAGTCCTGTTGTAAAAGCGGCAGCCATTTTTAGTCCTGTTGTATATTTAAAAATCTGAAAAAAACTTTGGTGAGATTCGATCCCACAACCTTCGCGTCTATAGCGAGGCATTCAACACATGCTGCCATAAGCTCTCATGCATATTATTAGCGAAGAATGGTATGGCTGCTGCAATGTTAATCCGGGGGTCGGTGTGGAGGTAATCTACGTAATCGAGAGTATAGATATACCGGGGATGGTTGAAAGTAGCGCAATAATGCTGTCAAAAAGGCACTAACACCTAACTTCGTTACTATTGGTCCGATTTGAATGG
>CAJUYG010002643.1:0-26043 GCA_910591675.1 Galerucella calmariensis | reverse complement strand
ATATATATATATATATATATATGTGGTGGATGAGCTTTGTGGAAGTTATGACGTTTCGCGAAATAGTAAGCGATGGCCACTTACCATGTTTTTTCATATAATGAATATTGGTGCTATAAACGCAAGAGTGATATGGATTAGAAAAGGCGTTCGTTCTTACAGGATATTGGAGTGTCAATAATACAAGCCCATCTAGCATCTTGACGAGATAATATGCGACTAAGTGTTGAGCTCAGAACTGGGATCAAAAACTACCTTAGTGGAGATAAAGAAGATGGAAATAATGAGCCCAAAAACGTATTGGAAGATGCGGTTTATGCCCAAGAAATAGAGATCGTAAATGTCAGAAGAAATGTGCAAACTGCTATACATTTCTTTTTTTTGGAACACGTCATAAGCTTATGCCAAAGTTGCTTCAAAAATAAGCAGTCATAACTTTTTTATTTGAAACCTTTTAACGATTCTGTTTGTTCCATAATGTTTTGCATACTTTTGTTAATAAGTATAGTGTTTTCCAAATTTCTATTTTCTCAGCTTTTTAATGCATCTATTTTTTTTAAATGTACTTTTTTTATCATAGAAATAATCAGCATAAATGTGGTTTTCATTATTTTGTTATTTCTTTTTATTGAAAAATAAGTAATACATTTTTTTCTGCATAAAATTGTCCTATTGGAAGAGATAATACGAAAAAAATGAATAAAAAATCGGTAAATCGCAAATTATGATTATTTTACTTGTGGGGTGATTATAACCCCAGCACATACTTGAAGTTACGAAAGTCACACACGCACCGGGTAATTATAATGCTGTGAAACAGTTTGAAATGATTTCGGAAGAAGAAAACCATGAATGTGTCTAAGTGAATGGAGTGAGACTGATCATTAATAAAAAGTGGCCACAATTGGGTGCATCTCCATACAGATTGGTTTACTGCGAGTGTTGTTCAGGAGGGTGTAGGGGGGTTAAATGCAAATATTTATTGCATATTAATAATGTACCTACAGAATATAAATGATTATTTGAATATGAAAAGTTCATGTTAAGTGATATCACTTAATGAAAATCAGAATTACTATTACCAAGTCCAAATGCAGATATTTATTTCACATTTGGGGTATTGTGATTTTCTCATATGGTCCCCAACATGGAGTAATAAATAAGAGAGGTTTCAAAACATATGGGAGAAACTGGCACAAAGTTTGTGCGCAACTGCGCATCGCACTGTGCAATACAGCAACTAACTGAACTAACATACCACTCCTCTTATCACACGAAAATTGTCAATTTTATTTCAATTTGAGGTTAGTCCCTTGTTATCACTTTTCAGCGTATCTATTTTCATTCGAATCTCATTGGCCCTTCTGTAATTAAATTAATTATCTTTAACATTGGTACCTATTATTATCATAGGATTTATTATAACTTATCATAGGTAAGTTGAAAAAGTGAAATAATGGAAACAATATTTTTCATCTCATTTTTTTTCAGACAATAATAAAGATTTGCTAAAAGTTCTAGTTATGTGAAAAAGTGATATTTCCAACATTGTGATAATTGTGTGTTTCAAGATGCCTCCAGGTAGGTTGGTGTATAAGTGTGCAGCTCCAATAAAGTGACTGTAGGAAATTTTTTAAATTTTTTGATCTAGATGTGGAACGACGGCATAAATAGTTCAAGACAATGAGCCTTACTTATACCAAACAAATGTGTTATTTGTGTGAAGACCACTTTCATCAAAATAGTTTAACAGATTCTTTTAAATCAAGATTTAAAAAAATTGCACTCCCTGTCAACCCAGAGTCCAATTTTCATCATCCCCATTCAGATTCTGCAAATGAATTGAATAGAAATTTTACCTCTAAGAAAAGACCATTAGATTTGTCAAGAGATCAATTCGAAAAAAAAACTAATACAAAATTGCATTCTTTCTTCAATCAATGAAACAGACTCAAAAATTTGTTCCCCAAGGAACAAAAAATGGATATTTTCAACAAAAATCATAATTATTTTGTATTAAATTTAATTGATTTCAGGTTGCTGGTGAATCAGACACCAGCAATGCTTGGAGATTTGAAGAAGATGCGGATATAGAACTGACACAAAATGTATAATTGATAGGTAAAATAAATAGTCTGTAAATGTTTTCTTATAACAAGTTTATTTTGGCAGATGGCAAATTCAGACACCTGCAGTACCCAGAGGATTGAAGAGGTACCTGTAAGAAACGATGCTCCTATACCTAGAGCTAAAAAGAGTAGAGTAACAAGAACTCCTACACCAAAAGCCTCAGCTTTGAAGGAACTGGCTAATACCAATGAAAGGATTTGCGAATAGCTTGCTTGGTTGAGTAGTGCTATTAATGATTTGTCAAAATCTAATAATGCTATTGGTTCATCCAACAACAACTTAGCCAATTCAAACAACAACCTGGTTACTTCAATAAATACTTTAGCTAATACCATTAAATTAGTAGCAGGACAAAAACCCTAATAAATAAATAACTTTTGATCAGGGTTAATTTATATCCTTATTATTGTTAATGTGAGTATTCGTTATCATATTGTATCACTTGAGTTCGCTAGAATATGTATGGAAATCAATAAAAGTACCATATTTTCCATAAAATTTGATTTTATGAATTAGAGAAAATATTTAATTTATGATCAAAATCTCTTTGAAAAACGAATTAAAATAATTTGAAGACAAAATAAATGGGATTTGTAGATATGTTGAAAAGGTATGATAAATTCTTATTAAGACACGTACAGAAGGATTTATGAAGAATGACCAGAAATCATAATTCTCTATGACAGAGAAAATTACCTGAAATGGCCAACTAAAGTTGTTCTTGTTCTACTACCTAAAACTAAAATGTTCACATTTTCATCAAAAACAATATCTGTAGATCATTTAATTGTAATACACATAGATTAAAATTTATTCCTATGTACCTACAAGAAACAATGTTGCACCTCTGGAAATTTATTTTGCTCATGAAAAAGGAAATACAATTCCTCGATCATGGCTAGTTTATTCCCCATCGAAAATGCAGTTCTGGATACCAAGAAATAAATACGCGCTTCAGTTGCCTAACGGATCTAAATTTGAAATTTGGTTTTCTGTTAAAAGTGAAAAATCTAATTGGAGGTGAGGACAAGAACAAAGACGAAGAGGAAAATCACAAATTAAAAGAAAATTGCCTCAATTTCGGTGAATTTTATAACGCGTATGTTGATGGAAACGAGTTATTTACAGAGATTGTAGACTAGAATGTTGCTTCATACTCGAGGTGATGCATTACCAAAGACTCCTATAGAACTTTTAGATTTTATCATTTCATACGGTGAAGATGTGTTTCCGAATTTGCGTATTTCGCAGCAAATTCTATTGACTTTTTCTACGTCGATCGCAAGTTGTGAGCAATCTTTTAGCAAGTTAAAGTTAATTCTTTCCTATTTAAGAAAGACGATGGGACAAGATCGGTTAACTAATCGGGCCCTTCTTAGCATCGAAAAGGAAACTTTGGAAAACATTGATTCAAGCGAAATAATCAATCGATTCGTTTCGGTTCAAGAGATATTATTATTTAAAAAAAAATTTAGTGAGAATTTATTTTTGTTTGTATGTATATATGTGTGATTTTTGGGGTGACATTCACTGAGACCTAAAAGATCTATTGTGCCCCCTTGTATGTGTGATTTTTGGGGTGACATTCACTGAGACCTAAAAGATCTATTGTGCCCCCTTACTTCTACTCAGTTTCTGAGGAGAGTCTCAGAAACTATTAGCTCCTTTAGTCCTTTTTCCCGGAGGAATTTTAGGATGTCTGCAGGCTTCAACTTAGGCAAATGTCCCTCTTTTATCCAGTAATCTCCCAGGTGCTGTGCTCTAGGATTCTGAAGTGCTGTGCAGTTGGAAAGTATGTGGATGGAGGTTTCTTCTTTCATTCCACAAAATCTGCATTCTTCTTCCTCCACTATTTTGAGCTTTTTCAGGTGCCCATTCAGGCGACAATGTCCCGTTAGGATCCCTGTTAAAACTCTTAGCGCAGTTTTACTTTGACTTATGCATTCTTTTGATCTCAACAGGTTGTAGTCACCCAGAAGAGTCTTTGATTGTATAAGCCCTACTAGATCTTTCCAATGGTCAGATCTTCTCTTTTTCTCGGCTTTACTTATTTCTTCCACTATTACATTGGGGCTGATTTCGCAAAAGGGTTCAGGCCCCCAGAAAGGTATTTCAGTCCCCCTCTTTGCTAGCTCATCTGCTATTTCATTTCCTTCTATTCCAGTGTGTCCTGGAATCCATAGTAAGGTGACTATGTTGTTCTCGCCTAGTTCATTGAGTTTGTCTAGGCATTCCCACACCATTTTGGAACTGATTACACAAGAGCTCAGTGCCTTAATGGCTGCTTGACTATCCGACATTATGATACTCTTTTGTCATCTGTATCCTTTATCAATATTGAACTGGGCGCACTTTCTTATGGCGTGGATTTCCGCTTGAAAGATACTTGGGGTTTTTCCCAAGCTTTCAGAGTGTTTGGTTCCTGGCCCGAACGCTCTTATCACAGTTCCTTCTATTGCTTTTGAGCCGTCTGTGTACCATTGAATGGCATTCTTTCCTAGTCTGGTAATGGTATTTGGATCCCATTCCTTCTTGTTGCTCATTTCCGTAACGAATTTCTTTAAAAAGTCATACTTTTTCATTATACCGTCTTGTGGCATGTCCCAGGTTGTCTGATTTCTAAGAAGTGAGGAGGTGTTTTTTTAATGATTCCCTCTCTACTTAGTCTGTATCTTGTTCTTTCTGCAACACTTTCCACCACCATATGTAGAGGGGTGAGATTGAGAATCACTTCCATGGCTGTCGTTGGGCATGTTCTCATTGCTCCTGTAATGCATATATAGGATAGTCTTTGAATTTTGGATTAATATTTAAAAAAAAATTCAGTGAGAATTTATTTTTGTTTGCTTTTGTTAATGTTTGTAGAACTAGAATTTTTATATTTTTTTTTGTTGTGTTTATATTTGTAGCGAATTTGTTTTTATTTTTATTTTGTTTTTTTGTTATTCACGTTTTTCCATTTTTTTATTGTTTGGATACCTATGTATTTAATATTTTCAAATACAAATAATACAAGTTTGTAAAATTTTAGTTATTATTTCAATTGAGGGCGCAAGTTCATAAAATTGCCCCGGGCGCTACATAGGCTCGGCCCGCCACTGCTAAATCATCCATGTGTGCGAAGCACTTATTATATTAAATTTCAAAAAGTAGTTGTTAATATTTGTCATTTTTAATTTTGAGATATATTGTCAAAGTAGATAGAAAAATATAAGTTTTTCAAAATATATCATCAACTTTTTGTATATTTTCAGGTGTTTTGTACTTTACACATTTTGGCGACCGTAACAGGACTATGGAGAAGGTTTTGAAAACTACATACCGAACTTCGTTCGAACGACTATATGAAGAGTCAATGAAACTAATACTGGACCCGAATCACGACATTGATGATCTACATGGAAATCTTAACGTTTTGGATCAGAAGATAGAAAGGTCCTGGTCGACTCCGCGTCCCACAGAATTTCTTGTTTATCTTAAATTTGTTTGACAGCTTACCTTGAATAAAGCAGATTATAACAAAAATTTCGTTGGATCATCCAGTAATTACTTCAAAAATCTCGGTTTTAGTTCAAAAATTGGTACTTCTTCAACACCAATTCATGCTATTTCACGATGATATTTTCACTTTAAACCAGCAAGGGTTATTATCTTGAACCAAATGTGAGTCTGTTTAAAAAAAACGGAAGAAAAAGAATATATATATATAAGACTTTTTACATAGGCAGAATGGTATGAAATACTTTAAAATATTATAAACTACCTCCTACTTCAACATTTTGCCATTCGATGAATGTCATCGAATATCCAGTAACGATATCCCCCTGAAATATCGTTCTGGAGACGACTATGATTCGATACAAAGCTGTTTTTACCAAGCCAGTTTGGATATAAAAGGACGACCGAGAATCGTAGCAGTCACAGTTTTAGTAAGAGAGGATTAGTAAGCTATCGAGTAGATAGGACGTGTTCTAAATACTCAGAAGCAAACTAAACTTTGAGACAGCGATCGGACGGAAGGTTGATTTTTATCAGCCGAACCGGCGAAAGCTTATTTCTACCACTTCTCAAGTGAATAAAAGACTAAAACCAAATAGTGTTTTTTAACACTGGAAATCCCATTCACGGACCAACTCAAAACAGACGGACGGTAAACTGAACGAAAGTTCAGATTTACGCAAACTTTACAGTTTTTAAACGTTTTTAACGCTTAAAACTATTCATTCATAAGCAGATTATTGATCTGCATTAAAATATACTACGAAAACTAATTAAATTTTATTTTTAGATAACCTGAAGGAGGACAGGTATCCAAAAACGATGAAAGACGCAAGGGCTCAATCATTAGAAAGGAGGAATAGGAAACTCCAGGCTCTGGAAGAAGAAAATGCAGAGCTGAAAAGGCAAATTTCAAGACTTGAAAAAGAAGCCTCCAACACAAGAAAAGAATTAGTGGAAACCAGGAAGGAGCTGGCCGAATCCAGAAACGAAGCCAAGAGAAATCACGATGAACTGATGAGAACAATCAAGGCACTAAAGGATGACCAACCAAGAGGAAAAAGGAAGCCTAGCAGATCCAGGAGTCCTATAGAATTATCCAAAGAGAGGAGAAACTGGAATCAGATGGAAACTTTAGAACAAGACGACCTAGAAACCCAAGCCCAGACACAAGAAGAGATGGAAATACCCCAAAATGGATTTGTCATTCCCATTAGAGAAATCCAAAGACAACAGAAGAAAGAAAAGAGAGCAGAGCAAAAACGCAGAGAGGAAACCAAAGAAAAAGAAGCCACAGAGGAGCAGCAACCAACGCCCAGAAGTACCAGAAGACCACCACCCATCATCATCAAGACCACTAAAGACTTCGCCAGAATCAGGAGGGAAGCCACAATCTGAGGTATCAGCATGAAGTACACGTATAACGAGAAACTAGGAGCAAAGGTACTACTAGAAACATCAGAAGACTACAGAAGGATGACCAAATACCTCGAAGAACTACAAGGCCAAGGCGTAAATTGGTACACCTTCATGGATCAATCGGACAAGATGAAGAAGACCATCATCAAAGTACTAACACCTGATGAAGACATAGAGGACATCAAGGAAGACATTGAAAGACAAGGTGAACGAGTCCAGAGGGTAACACCAATTCCATTCCAGATATGGAGACAAGAAGAAGCTGTCCATCTACATGATAGACTACAATAAAGAAGACACGGAGAAGATGAAGAACATCAAATTCATTCTATCACCGAAGATCAGACAGGAAGCGGCAAGAAAGAGCAATGGACCAACCCAATGCTACAACTGCCAAGGATTCCACCATGGACAGTCCACCTGCCACATGGAGACCGAATGCGTGAGATGCGGAGGCCCACACCGATTAGACGACTGCGAGAGACCTACCACCAGACCAGCCACCTGCGCCAACTGCAAAGGAGAGCATCCTGCCAACTACAGAGGATGCCCAGAAGCTCCCAAAAAGAAGCAACAGGAGATAACACCCACCACAGCACCCTCAGCTGCACCAAAGAAGACAACACCAACGATGAGCTACGCCAGTGCAGCAAAGAAGACCACCATGCCACCAAAGGAGCAACATGACATTTTTGAGATGATGAAGCTCTTCTCTACTCACATGGAGGAGATGAAGAACTTCTTCCAGAACTTCACCAGTACCAACTAATGGATCAACAACCACAACCTCCACATCAGCTGAAGATAGAAACATGGAACTGCGGAGGACTGCTCACCAATGTCAACCTCATGGGAGCCATACTAGAAGAAGAAGACCTGGACATCTTTGCCATCCGGGAAACCAAACTACCAGGAGACTTCTACAACCTGAGATGGCCAGACTACAGGATATACAGAGATAACATCAATGCCAGAAGCGGAGGAACAGCCATTCTGGTGAAAACAGGAATACCACATCACAGAAAGACAACTTCACACCTCCTGACGATGGAAGCAACAATAATCACAGTCCAGACAAGCTTCGGAGAAATAGACGTTATTTCAGCCTACAAAAGACCACAAGACCAACTTCATGAGGAAGACATTGAAGTCCTTCTACCAGAACAACACCAAGCAGTGCTGATGGGAGACCTCAACGCGAAGTCCAGGCAATGGAACAGCAGGACCATAAACCAGGCAGGAAGGAAGCTAACCAGTATAGCCGACAACCGACCTGAAATGCTGATCATAGGACCAGCTCACCCCACCCACACTCCAGCCAGAGGAGAGGCGGACGTACTAGATAAAGCCGTCCTAAACGACATCACGGTTGAATGGGAAATAGTCAACGGCGAAGGAGGAACAGACCACGAACCAGTCATCCTTACCATTGGTGAAGGAGCAAGGACAACCGGAAGACAAGACCAAAAGACCAACTGGAGGAAGTTCAAAGCCAGAGCTGGACAGCTGATAGGACCAATCCCATTCATCAACAACAAGGATGAGCTAGACGAGCAACTCAAACACCTGGAGGAAGCCATCCAACAGGCAATAGAAGACAGCACAACAATCAGGCAGGTGGAAAACTACAAAGCGTTCTCCAACATCTCCGAAGACCTGAA
This sequence comes from Galerucella calmariensis, assembly GCA_910591675.1. Taxonomy (NCBI): domain Eukaryota; kingdom Metazoa; phylum Arthropoda; class Insecta; order Coleoptera; family Chrysomelidae; genus Galerucella; species Galerucella calmariensis. The sequence goes on along the minus strand of CAJUYG010002643.1, from coordinate 17,335 downwards.
ACAACTCATCAGAGAGAAAAACAGAGCCAGAAGACGAGCCAACCGGACCAAAAGACCAGAAGACAAACGAGAATCCAACCGACTACACGAGGAAGTCAAAGAACTGCTAGCCAAACACCGATCCAAAAACTGGGAAAACAGACTAGACGAACTACCAATGGATCAACCAGGACTATGGAAGCTAGCAAAACTCCTTAGACAAGACAGGAAACCAATACCACCCCTACACGGAGACAACGGAATGGCAGAAACAGACGAAGAGAAAGCAGAAGCCTTCAGAAGAAAAATGGAGCTGCAGTTCATCCTGAACGACTTCCCAAACGAAGACATGGACTTCACAGATCAGGTCGAAGAGACAGTGAACAACTACCTCAACAACGAAGATAACAACGTGAACTTAGGTTATTCCACACCTGAAGAAGAAGAGGGTCATTCTGAACAAACTACAAGAGGAGACAAGAGCAATAGGAATACTGCCAGAAGAACAGTTCGGATTTAGAAAACACCACGCAGCAGAAGACCAAGTATTGAAACTATTGGAATACACAACACAAGGATTCAACTGGAACCAATCAACAGGAGCCATCTTCTTGGACAACAGCAAAGCCTTCGACAGAGTCTGGCACGAAGGTCTGATCTACAAGATGAAAGAAGCAGGATACACGACGTCACTCACCAAACTAGGCAACAGCTACTTGAAGGACAGGACATTCGGGATCAAGATAGGACCAACCAAATCCGAACTGGGAGTTACAGAAGCAGGAGTTCCACAAGGAGCAGTACTGTCAGCACTGCTCTACAACATATACACGGCAGACATTCCTAAGACGAACAACACCATGATGGCCCTCTACGCAGATGACACAGCCATAGTGACAAGAAGCACTCAACCAGCTATGGTGACACAACGACTACAAGAAGCCGTTGAAAGCATAGACGACTGGAGTACGACGTGGAAGATAAAGGTCAATGCAGAGAAAACCCAAGCAGTCTACTTCAAGAAGAGGAGGAAAATATCAGAAGAAAACATCGAAGTGTCAGGACAGGAAGTACAATGGAGTAACAAAGCGAAGTACCTAGGAGTCATCTTGGACCAAGGATTGACCTTCAGAGAACACGTCGAATACGCAGTCAACGAAGCAAGACAAGCTAGAGCAGGGGTTCTCAAACTTTTTGACACTGCGACCCCCTTTTTAGACCTAGTATTTGGGGGACCCCCCTATTTTCAAATATAAACAAAAATGAAAAAAAAAAACACTATTGGCTAAGTTTCATCCATAAAAATACTAATAACTAGTAAAAATAAATACAAATTGTTGTCACTTGAATTGTTTTATAATAATGCTGAAAATTAATGTCCAGAAAATTACTGCAACCCTCTGTCGAGCAATTTAAGGAAAAATAAACTCCGTTCATTATTTATTTATAATCTTTATTTATTCTGTAATTATTTATTATTTATACACTGACAAAAATTGTATTTTTGAATGTCCACTCCAACAATTTACAACAATTCACATAAACGATTAACAAAACTATATGACCCTATGGAGAAAACACAAACTTCAAATAATGTCAAATTGCTTGACACAGGATTGCAGTAACAAAATTCCGCAAATATGACCAGTCGTACATACAATTCGGTTTCACTGAACTGGCAAACAAACCTCAATGTGTGGTGTGTAGTGAAGTGTTGTCAGCTGAAAGCATGAAGCCTTCGAAAACGAAACAAAACTCAATCCGGACATAAAAAAATTGGTTAATTCCAAACAAGCTCATGCTTCCCATTAAATAGTATTAGGCCTTTTTCAACTTGTATGTGTATTACAAATTTGTGTAGCCTATAAATTTTGTTATTAATAAAAACTACAGCTTTGACTGATTTGTTTTTTCCTCCTTATCCCGCGACCCCCCTGGACACATCACGCGACCCCCTTGGGGATCGCGACCCACAGTTTAAGAACCCCTGAGCTAGAGGACGACTGGCTGGACTCATAGGCCGGAGATCCAACCTGGAGCTAAAAACGAATATTAAGCTGATCAACGCAATCATCCTACCCATCCTGATGTATGCCTCCATAGCCTGGGGACACGCAGCGCCAAGCACAGGAAAGAAGGTTCAAGCTCAGCGAAACATCTGCCTGAGACAAGCTACAGACGCACCATACTACGTCAGGAACGATCAGTTCTATCGGGAATTAGACCAGAAGATCATCGAAGTCTTGAAAGCCAAAGCCAGGAGAAGATTCGAAGAACTGAGGACACACACAAACACTCAACTGAGAGAACTCACGGAATATACCAGAGAAGACTATAACAAACACGCACGACCAAGGAAACAGCTAGAATAAGGACAGCAATGAGGACAAACACCAACAGGTAAGTAAAAGAAGACCACTTACTTAGAGATCCTGCCTGTCCATAGAAAAGACCGGCAGGAAAGCTAGTAAGGCCAGCTTTAACAAGTGGATCCACTCTCCAAGGTCGTCTTTAGTCGCAGTACGTCGGCTAAGGATTTGTACCTTTTTGAGGCAGCGACATGCACACACCCCGCGAGCGACGAAAAATCAAGAAGACCAGCGAGAGAAAAGTGACTATCACTAGCTCGAGAAAAAAAGATGAACGCCAGAACTTTTCCATAAACCAAGGAAAGAAGATGGACAAGCCCAGCAGATAGGACTGATGCCTCATCGGAAGAGATGAGGGGTGGAGGAATGTTCTTCCCGGGAAGCATTGCTCCTAGAGAAGTGCATCCCGGAAGGGACGGGTTTGATAGAGGTGTGTGTGTGTGTGTGTAGCAGTCACAGTCACCGGTTTACTTTCAAAGGGACAGTAGCTTAATTAAAGGTCACTGGTCCACACCGTTATCTGCAACTGTCTACGAAAAAAGACTAGGCCAACTACAACACGACGTGAAACTACGATAAGCGAACACTTAGAGACGGTTTCTTTTCAGAAACCTCTCTATTAAAGTACTCATACCGGTGTCAACTGGTGCAGAAGTCAGTGAACAGTGAAAATCTCCCGTCCTACCAAAGAAAAAGGCCAGCGACGAGGAATTTCCTCAACTGCCATCTGAATGAGTAAATCCATTTATTTTTTGTTTTTCCGTAGAATGGACGACCGTAACCGACCACCCCCGTTAATCCGACTAGGTCCTGATGGCGCTGAGGTCATCGACCTGACAGAGGACGTTACCCCTTTCGGCTCCCCGTCGGCCATCGACGACCTGTTCGATAAGGAAGACTGGTGGCAGTGGAATGCAGATGCCACCTCTCAGACGTTCGAGGACACCTTCGACGAAAATTGCGGCATGATCCGGTACAGTCCTGGCCACACTGCACCTCGGTCACCGACTCCACCAGCAAGTTACATTTTAATAAGACAATGGTACTATTCATTCACAGCGGTCACACTAGAACACGGATAGTGCAGATTCAGCAAGTCTCGAGGATAATCAAAGTTTATAAATAGGATAAGAGAACAATTAATATTCATTCTGGCATAAATCATAGTAATAACAAATATCTTCTCTTTTTTCACTTAGTATATAAGTTTCATTGTATAAATATATTTAATATAATTTGTTTTTAAAAAAGCAAGTTTCGAATATTAAAATATAATTAGCACCTGGGGTGTATACCGAGAAATTCTTGGTATGCACCTTCTACGAGCGTGCAACCACCGTCACCGCCGATGTTGGAGATGAGGAAGGCCGAATAGCGATTACCGAGAAGGTGTCACAGCGCAATACTGGGGTCTGGCAGACGTGCACGCCCCTGGAACATGATCCTGGGAGATACTGGAACCGCCGAAGTCTCCCGTCCCAACATCAGTGGTTCCCTCCACCAATGACGTGAAAACCATCGGCTGGGAGATTTTGGACTACACCGCCAGGGTACCCCGTTTGTTTTCAGCCGTGGCCGAAATCCTTGGCCGCAAAGGCTTAACATCTTCTGCCGAAGGAGTTCGATGCGACGAAGTGGCAGCGAGTTCGATGCGACGAAGTGGCAGCGAGTCCGAATCGCCAATCGTCAAGGACGAAGGGTCTGGGTAACGAGTCCTCCAGCCCCATAAAATCACCGCTGTCCCTCCAGACGACCGTCTGTCCGCCCCAATAGTAAGACTGCGTATTTAAATTTCCGTTATTTCCCTATTGTTACTTACCGTTTAAAAAGGGTCTACTGTTAATTATAACTATTTTTTTCTTTGTATGATAGATGAATACCGATTACCCTAGAGATGTGCTGGTTATAACTGATCCAGCCAGCCTCCAGCTGGAAACCACCCGTCTAGCCGCCGTGCCAAATACACTTCCGCCCATAGAGGAGTGAAGAAAGATCTGGAGATCGGGGTGCATCCTGGAGATAATCAGGACCGCAGAGGAGATGCTGTACCACCGACCGTCAACCCCAATAACATCAGCAACCAGCCGACCAAGCACAGAGATAGACACCAGGGCGTTCATCACTCTGACGGAGGACCTTTGCTGGAGATGCGGAACCCCCAGTCACCGTCGAGAAACCTGCAGCCGTCCTTTCATCATGTTCTGCTCCTGATGTGGACGAGTGGGAAGGATGTCCCGATAATGCAAGTGTGATCAGCCATTTCCCCGTACCCGATCGATGGCTGTCCAGGTCCATCTGGTAGCCAGTTCCAACCCTCCACGCCAGAAGCAAGACGCCGCTGTCCAGTGCTGCCTATACTCCAACCGACCCCGGATCGCTCAGGAAGTAGCCGGACACTGTTCCAGGACATACCGACGCCAGTCTTCCCGAGGAAGAGGACCTCATCTTCCCGACCGCCTATTCCGATGCCGACGTTCCAGGCGCTGAAACCGCTGGATACGAAGTTTTTTTTCTATGTTTAAAGTTTCATCTAGTTTATAATAAACCGCATGGTGGGCTGAAGAAAATGTAATGATCGAAAGTTGGACTTTCGTTCATTCATTTTTTTTTACCGGAGAACAGGGGATGTGTAACGAGTTATTTTTTTGCACCGATTTGAGGTCTTTCTTTTGAGTTTTCCATTTTTTTTTAGTTTACTACTTGGTTTTAAATAACTCGTTACTAACTTTCCGATTCCCTTTTGTTACCGAATTATCATTTTTTATTTTTATTACCGTTATATTATAGTTATAGTATTTTTTGTATTAGTCCGGAGGTACGTAAATTTATATTGAATCATAAAATTTAGTCATTTCCTAAGTTGAAGTTTTCCAATCAAAAAGGACATTAGGTATATGTACCATTTAATTTAATTAATTTCGAAAGACGTCTGGCATATCACGTACAAGCTGTAAGAAGCGTCCAGCTACTTACAGCTTCAGTGATTTTTAATTGTTTGTTTACATTTACTTAACCTGTACTATTTTATATTTTCTATTTTTTATATTTAGTAAATGAACATTATTATTATTATTATATGACGAACTTTTTGTAGATTCTAAATAAAATTTTACTAATGAGATTATAAAAAGGACAGAAGAGTGGTATTCTAGGTTCACAGCCTTCGGTTCTCAGCCTTCAGCTATCTACTGCGTTACCGATATTCGAGTGATTGTTAATTAAATAGTAAAATATTTTTATGTTCACCGTATATCCAACAATTTCCGTACCTCCGTGTCCCGTACACTAGAAATAGTTTGATATTTTTTATTTTCGGACCGATTGTTTTTTTTACTTTGTTCAGTTTTTTTTTTGCAACTAACCGGCAAAATTAATGAATTGTAATTTGTTTTGGGAAAATTGTTTTATTGTAGTACTTAGTTTAAATGGTAAATAAGTTTGATATTTTTTTTACTTCCCGAATTGAAACTCGTTTCGGTTTTTTTTATAGTAGTACCGCTGTGAATAAAAGTTCATTTGTTCTAGAAAACTGTTTTTTTTACATTGCTAAATGGGTAATTGGTACTTATTGAATATTCGCCGGCTCTCTATTGAGGGTTTATGTGTTTTATTTATATACATTTTATACTATCAAGGATTGTGATATTTCAATTTTATTCCCGAGTTATTCTTACTCTGTGTGTCGATAAGTAATATTAATTGAACCTTATAAAATTAATTTATTTCCTCAATGCTGGAATAGTAGTGCACCGTCTCAATTTCAAATCCAAAGGGATATTCGAACTTGTCTAGTGGCTCAGTTACGCTTGTTCGTTTACCCGGCAGATTACAAACGTTTTTTTTAAGAACCGGTAAATTTGTTTTATTTTTTTATTCCCGTGTTTTCCTTTCAAATCCAAAGGGATATTCGAACTTGTCTTGTGGCTCAGTTACGCTTGTTCGTTTACCCGGCAGATTAGAAACGTTTTTTTTTTAAGAACCGGTAAATTTGTTTTATTTTCTATTCCCGTGTTTTCCTTTAAAATCCAAAGGGATATTTGAACTTGTCTTGTGGCTCAGTTACGCTTGTTCATTTACCCGGCAGATTACAAACGTTTTTTTTTAGAACCGGTAAATTTGTTTTATTTTCTATTCCCGTGTTTTCCTTTCAAATCCAAAGGGATATTCGAACTTGTCTTGTGGCTCAGTTACGCTTGTTCGTTTACCCGGCAGATTACAAACGTTTAATTTTTTTATAAACCGGTAAATTTGTTTTTTTTTTCTATTTCCGTGTTTTCCTTTCAAATCCAAAGGGATATTCGAACTTGTCTTGTGGCTCAGTTACGATTGTTCGTTTACCCGGCAGATAACAAACGTTTTTTTTAGAACCGGTAAATTTGTCTTATTTTTTTAATCCCGTGTTTTTCCTTCTAAATCGGAAGGGTGGATCGAACTTGTTTTGTGGCTCAGTTACGCTGGTTTGATGGCCTGGCAGATTTGCTCCGTATTGAATAATCTGATACGCTCAGAATTTTACGGCCGCCCATTTCTTCTTCCCGTTAGTTTGTCAGTCCTTGTAGATTTATAACTACAATAGAGCACAGAGTAATATTATAACAAAGGAAAAACGTCTATTTATTCCGTTATTAAATCGTTAGTTCAAACCAAACCGATATTCAATTTATCCAGGTTGGAAATTTGAGATTGGTTGATTCAAGTAAGGTCAACAAGATCCCTGGAATTATCCGTAACCTTCATCTGAGGCTATCTGGAACTCTTGACGCTTAGGGTCAAGGGGCCGTGGTGACGGTGACTCCAGTGTATACAAGAATATTATAGAAAAAGTCAGTTATGGAAGCGACGTTAAAAAAATTGAATGTACAAATCACGTCTCAAAAAATTATGGAAAACGCCTCAGGGATATCAAAAAAGATACCAGAATTAAACTAGCAGGAAGGAAACTAATTACTATAAAAAAAATTGAAGTTTTGATGAAACGAGCAAAAACTTCAATATATGAACATTTTCCAAACATTGATCTCTTGAAACAAGATTTGAGAAATGGGCTACACCACGTATTTGGAAATCACTTGTCTTGCTTTCCTGGTACGTGCAATTCAAATGGAGACATTACTGACAATATGATTCCACAGCTGCAGTCAACATCTATATTCAATCACCTGAATGGTAAATAATTTTTTTGTTTTTATATATTACATCGTTATTCATATTATTCATTTCAGGAGCACTTGACCTTCTTGCAAGAAAATCACACCTACTGATAGAAAACCGAAACAATAATACAGCAGAGAGATTCATGAATATTGTAGCAAGATTTAATGAGGGAAAAGATTAAATCTTGTACAAAGGGGGTCATAACAAAGAAGGGTCCAACTGTCAGGTCTGAGGCATAATGCACATATTGGGTGGTACACAAGTCCCTACAAAAATGTGACTGGATGCTCCCCTGGCCAACATTTCAAAAAATGTCTCTCCCAAGAGGCAAATGCTCATGAAAAGAAAAAGTGTCGTAAAACACTTTTTCATACTACCACAACTGAACCATCAGGCGAAGAACCACCACTGAAAAAGAGAAAAATTTCAGCAAATGTAGATTAAGGGCCAAATGCTGAACAACCTGAAAACCCAGAAATGATCAAACAAGAAGTAGTTGAAATAATGCAAAGGTTACAAGTAAGTCAAAATGATTTTTGGTAACTAATCAACTAATTACTCATATTAAGCTAACAGATATAATAGTTTAACATTTTTTTAGGTAACAGTTGGCCAAAGAGACCGCATACAAGCAGAATCTGTGGGGCAATTTGGAAACAATGAATACGAAAATCAAAGAAAATTCAGATTGACTGCTTCGCTCTTTGGACAGGTGTTAGGAGAAAAACAAACAAACCTTGTCATTCTCTTGTTAAAACTGTTCTTGAAAAAACTTATTGTATGACGGAGGCAATGCAGTATGGAATCGTCAAGGAGAAAGTGGCTAAGGGCATATTGATTAAGTACAAAATGTTGTGGTGGTCGATTCAGGATTGTGGGTCGATGTTCAGCAAGGTTTTCTGGGTGCTTCTCCTGTTGGTAAATATTTTCAACATAACAAATAATTACCATGTGCTATGAATTCTTTTCAAAAATCAGACGACATACATTTATTGATAAAATATTATAGGGCTTGTAGGTGATGATGCACTAATTGAAATAAAATGCCTCCACTCTGCATCAAAACTGAATTTACAAATGAATACAACAAGTAAAATAATTGACCTCATGAAGAACAAAATTTGTCTGGAAAAACACAACAATAAAATTCAACTTAAGCGGAATCACAATTATTATTATCAGGTATGAACATAGAATATTTCTTCCAAAGAACAAAAACTATTATACGAATATTTTTAATCACTTTGATGTAGGTACTTACCAATAATAAATATTAAAAACATTAGAAAATAGTGAATGTATTTTGATCTATAATGATGCTCGAAATGTAAATTCAAGTAATAGCATCTACGTTCAGCTTGAAATAAAAAAATCTGTGGCTGAACTATTCATTTCTAATCCAGTCCCCCTGAACTTTTGACACAGTGTATCGAGCTAAAAGGCACTTTCATAGATAAAAATACTATGCGCATGCCAATGTCTATTTAAAATATTTTGTTTTTAGATCCAGATGCAATTGAATATAACTAATAGGAGCAAATATTACTTTGTTGTGTATATCCGCGATAATATAGATCTATATATAGAGGAAATTGAGATAGATAGAAAAATATGGGCAGACAAAATGCTTCCAAAACTGAAGCAATTCTATACAGAATGTATAGCTCCTGAAATAATCAGAAATCAAACAGGAAAAGGGCAGAAATGCATTGACCCTTACATCAAGCAAGCAATATCTGAATATGCAGTGGCAGATTTTGCTGGAATGCACTTTTCCACAGTATCAAGAATTGTTGTAAGAGTATCATAAGCCGTAGCAAACATGAAGCCACTTTATATGAAGATGCCTAGAGATTTTGAAGAGATCAGAAAAACTCACAAGATTTTTTTGATGTAAAAGCATTTCCTAGGGTAGTAGGAGCAATAGATTGCACACATTTTAAAATTATATCCCCAGGCTTGTATCAATTGTTTTTCAATTCTTGCAAAAAATTGGGTGGCTATGTATAGTGTATAGGATATTATTATTTGACATATTTCAGGAGGGTCTGATCCAGAAATTTTTCGAAATCGAAAAGGGTATTTTTCAGTAAATGGACAGTTTGTGTGTGATGCAAATTTAAAAATTTTTGAGTGTGGTAGCTAGGTGGCTGGGAAGTTGTCATGACTCGACTATCTTGAATAACAGTCGCCTAAAACGACAATTTGATATGGTGGATACCCTGGAAGTTTTTACTTGGTACGCATTTTTTCAGCCTCAGAAACTTTTCATTAGCAGATTTATAGGTCATTCGATACGATTTTTTATGTATTTCAGGAGATAATAGGTATGCCAGTAGGCAGTATTTGTTAACACCATTGCTAAATCCAGCAACAGATGCAGAAATATTATATAAGGAGCGACACATCAGGACAAGAAATCTAATTGAACGATTATTTGGTGTGTTAAAGAGAAGGTTTCCAATATTAGCTTATTAATGCAGATTGAAAATAGAGACATTCCTCACACTTATAGTTGCAGCCTCCATGCTTCACAATATTGCACTCTCAATGGGTGATGAACAACCTCTACCTTTACAAGGTGAATTAAATGAGCATATTATTGATGAACTAATAAGTGATGGTTACATTCCCAATGTTGAAGGGGAAATAGCTATAGCTACAAGAACAGCCTTAATACGAGATTATTTAAGTAATATATAATTTTCATCCCTAATAAATGATTATTTTAAGTAACACAACTTTTAGTTTAATTTCAATGTATACTAAATAGGCTAGAAAAATCCTAGGTTGGAACTGATAGTTGTTTATTATTGTTTTTTTCCAAATTATGATATATTTGTATCGCAGATTCATGGATTTCCATCAGATATCATAATATAAAACTTAACACAATACCTACATCACAAATAACTATTGGAATTTCTGATTCTACAATTTATGTCAACTACAATAATAAAGCATATATTTATTATTTTATCAAAAAAATGATTGTTTTTTTTTTTCAAGCAATTTGTAACTATAATTTCCAATTAATTTCTATTGAACAGAAAAATAACAAGTCTTCAGTATGTAAAAATTTTAATATTATAAAACAAAAAATACATCCTTAAAAAACGATCAAAGTCTTTTTGAAGCGGCTAACTGAGCTTCTTTGATTTCTATATCCAACTGCATTGCTTTTATTTTGAGCTCATGTTCTTCTTGTTCCCGGTGTTCCCTTATCTGCCTTTGTTCCCTCTCACTTGCCCTTTTTTCTCCCAAATCCTCTTTACATGCAGTTAATAGACTTGACTGCTTATCGAAAACCAATTTTTCAATATCAGCCACCTCTTCATACTTCAGAGCAACATTTTCACCTCTTGAAAAACATGACCTCCTTTTACGGCTACTGCCACATGTTTCATTTTTTTTGATAAATATTGGTCTTGGGGACAATGGACTATCAACCACAGGATTTCGTGAGGATGATGTAGAAAGGAAAACTTTTTCTGGATGTTCTTCCTAAAAAATAGTATTTTTCAATGGGGGTTTTTCGTTTAATTAAATGAACAGTGGTTAGCAATTAAGAACTACTCACGACAAAAGTATTTTCAGCTTGACTATCATCCATTTCAAAAATAATATCAATGCTTCTTCAACACCTTCATTCTCTTCCTCTGATTCACCATCATCATCATGTTTGTTTTTGAAACCAAACACCGTTTTTTTATTTATTATGTCCAGAGTCAAATTAAAAACTGGATCATCTTTGATTTCTATAATTGGCTTTCCATCAACAGTTTTATGTGATTCTTGCATCTGCATAGAAGCCTGTTTTCGTGCTTCTTTCTTTTTATTATTATAAAATAGTTTCAACACTTCTACTGGCCTTTTTGTTGATGTAGAACTATTAAATTCCCGTTCAACATTTTTCCATGCTTGTTCCTTACTCTTCCAGGTAACACCACATGTCTCTTTATTTTCAATGTCTTTGTACTTTTTTATAATGTAGAGTAAGGTAATTTTTTCTTCGTTGGTAAAATTAACCGACCTCTGGCGCTTTTCTGTATTCATTCTGCTTGATAAGATACAATAATAATGAAAATTTTCAACAACACAACTTTCATCAAATCACAAAGCATGCACATGTGCAACAAATGATCAAATTCGTCTATTGACAACTGACGTTATATTTGTAAATTACCAAAAAAATCTTAAAATTTACTAAATTCAGTAGTACCAACAGGGACACTGACAAATTAAGCCATAGTTACTTAACAATCAGTTATATTCTAGCGGTGCAAAGCATTTCAAATTTAACTATCGATTATCACTAAGTAATAATTAGTTAACTATAACTTTCAATTATGACTGGTGCAAACCACTGTATATGTGTTTTATTTAATTAATTAATTTAATTTAATTCTAACCTGTTTCTTGTTTATGTATTTATTATTATTGGCAAAGGCTATAGTAACATTTTGATCAAAATTATAATGATACAAAAGAGCAGGAGAGTGATTATTTACCTAACAGCACTTTTGCTGTTGACTTCTTGCCATGTTTATGCGATTACAAAGAAAAAGAGTAGAAGAATTAAATCTAGGCCACTTAACAGGACAAGGGACACACATGGACATTTTGCTTGCTTAATTTCTGATTTGCTCACCAGGGAAGAGGACTTTGAACAATATTTCAAATTTAGCAGATTAACACCAAATATGTTCAAATACTTACTGGAAATTGTTGGACCGTGTTCACAAAAGGACCCTACGAAAAATCCACTATCTCCAGAACAAAGGCTTATCATAACTTTGAAGTATGTAGAATAATATAATCACTTTGTTGCATTTTGTAACTTAACAGATTTTCTAGTTACTTGGCTTGTGGTGGATCAATGCAGAGCGTAGCATGGAATTATAGGGAAGAAAAAGCTACAGTTTACTGCTTAATAAAGGAGACGTGCATTGCACTTTGGGAAACGTTATTGTCCATTGTTTCACCAAAACCCTCTGAAAGTGATTGGAATAAAATTGCTAGTGATTTTTATCTCACGTGGAACATGCCGAATTGTAAAGGTGCCTTAGAAGGCAAACATGTGATTATACAGTCACCAAAACACTCTGGATCTCAGTATTTCAACCACAAAAAAACATTTAGTATTGTGTTGATGGCCGTTTGTGATTCACAGTACAGTTTCACTTTAGTTGATGTGGGTGCATTTGGTTCTACCCATGATAGTTTTCTTTTCAGAAACAGTGTTTTGGTGAATCTGAAAAATGAACGAAAAATTAAACTTACCAAGTTCAAAGTATTTATCTATCTATTTGCCAGGTACACAAACAAAATTGGATCACTTTCTAGTAGCCGATCAAGCATTCCCATTTCATAGAAGGATCATGCGTCCATACCCAGGTCAGTTCTTAGGCGAAAGGAAAAATATATTTAACTATAGACTTTCTCGAGTCCGAAGAACTATAGAAAATACGTTTGGAATACTTGTTCAGAGGTGGCGAATATTGGGTCCCATAATAGCTAGTGTTGAAATGTGTGAATTAATTGTCAAACCTGCTATTGTTATGCATAGTCTTATGCAAAAAAATGAAAGTGCTCTTCCAACAGAACAACGGAAATACTTCACTACTGACTTTGCTGATTCCCTAGATGAGAATGGAGACCTTTTCTTAGGTTCCTGAAGAGTATGGGACAGGGACTGGTTTAGGTAGGGCCTGTTACACTTAAAAATTCAAATGATGCAAAGCGAACCTACCAAGATGTTAGAGATACTTTAGCTGACTATTTTATATCTCATGCTGCATCTGTACCCTGGCAAATGAGACATGTTTTACGTGGTTCTGTTCCAACAACCTTGAAGTAATGTTCAACATAATGTACCCTAATCATAATTCAATAAATTCTCCATCTAATCCAGTACATTTTATTTGAGTTTTGAATAAACACAGTTTACTAAAAAACAGTATTCAATACTTGGAAAGTACAAAAACTTCAATCTTATTGCACTATTTCTTTTATTATGACATTTCAATCACACTAATCTAAAAACTGTGCCATTATCCTCTGGCGCATCGTTTTCTGTTGCTGTGGATTCATCTCTTCGAGCATTAAAGCGATGGTTCTTCCAAATGAATAATTCAAATTACTCAGCTCTATTTCTGGCTGGGTGATCATTCGGTCCAGTGATTCAAATGCATTGGAAATAGATTTGCTTAAATTTTGATTCGAAGTCACTGCTTGACTTCGTTTTTTTTATATTCGGAATTTCGTCCCGTAAAGTTATTACCAGCTTCACTCCGTTCGGCTGTTAAACACGAGCGCGTCATGAAGAGTATCACTTTTCCTCCATATAAAATAATATACTATTGTTGAACCTAGCAAATTCTCATTCTCCATTTAGGATCAGCCATATTAAATTACACTTAGATACTCTTCCAACCCTGCACAGAGTAATCATGTTTCAGAATCGCAAACGTTAACAGCTTATTCAATGGACCCAACAAATCCAATATCTAGATTGAATAGCGAGGAAAAAGTTTTAGACAAAATGAAAGGAGATGCTATATGTTTTGAAGCAGAAAAAGATCCGTTGATGGTAAATTTTGGAACCTCTTAATTGAAAAAAAACAAGGGAGGATATTGATTATGCATTCAGCAATAGAATGCGTGACGTTTTTCAATGGTTCAAAACAGATATCAAATCAGATCCTTTTTCCTAAACTGTTGTGTCAAGAAGATGGCTGCGAGGGAACTTTGTGGGCCACTTTCACAGGTAGAGAAAGAAAGATGTTCGTCTTCATTGACATCCAGTCATCCTTATTCTGCACTGAGTAAGCATATGAGAGTATTTGACCAGAACAATGACTGAAAAAACATTGCTCATAAAAATTCTATTATTTACAGACAGGGGCGTCGAGCAGTGACAACACAAGTTGGTGTGGAGGCCCTACCTCCAAATTGGCTTAAACCTCTGGTGTCACACATGAGAGATTCAACGTTTTTGTTTAGTTTGAATTTGAATGTCTCAAACTACACATTGCGAGAGTGTTGCGAAAGTTTATATTCAACTCTCTGTGATGTAGACATATCAGAAATAATTGTCAGTTGTAGTGGAAGTGGAGGTTGGAAAATTCATCGGAAGTATAGGTTAACAGGTATAAATATTCAATAAAATTATCAAAAGTAGAGATGATGAAATGTGTTTATCAGGTTCCCGCTGCTATTCTATATTCACCTATATACTAACGAATTGGAATAACAAGAGCTTGAATTACTTCTTTCCAAAAGGAGTCACAAATAAATTTGTACAACATGGTATCCATCATGAGAAAGAAGCTCTTAACAAGTAAAAAGAAAATGTGGGAGTGAATGTTTATTGAGCCTGGGTTCATTATTTGCCTGCCATATCCATGGTTAGGATACTCACCTGATGGTATTGTCATGGAAGAAGGAAAACCATCTAGGCTGCTTGAAATTAAATGTCATTTTGTTGGTAATATACTAACTTATAATCATGATGATGAGCCTGGATAAAAATCTTTCATTGGTAGGCAAAACAAAAGGTGCAATACACTTTGTAAATGAATGTAGCTACCTGAAAATTTCAACCAATGGAGTTAGGCTGAAGAAGGAACGTGCCTATTATGGACAAGTACAATTGGGCATGGCCCTGATGAACTTGACCCGATGTGATTTTGTATTATATGCTACATTTCCAAGATCTTTCATAAATTTTATTGTACCATTCGATGAAGATTGTAGCGGGCAGTTGATAGAAACAATTTTGGTGAATTATTTCTACCATATGATACCTGTTATATGTGAAAGGACAGGAAAACTTACATATATTGCGTGCAATATCAACTTGAATAATAATGACAAATGGCTCCAGAACCAGCGCAAACGTCAAGAAGTTGACATTAGTGGTATTGAAACTAGCACAAAAATACAGCAGTTACTAATGTGTACGAGGAACCTGAGTCAAGCGACAGTGCCCAAATCAGTCTTCATGATACTGATTCCAGTATTGATTGTGCTGGATTTCTTTCTAGTTCTATGGTTGATAGCGTGCGCGAAGGCCGCGAAGTGATAACAGACCTTCATTTTGAATATCTTTCTTTTGTGGTGTTACGCTGTTTCGAGTTTTTGTTAAGTGGAATGAAATATTTTTTATATAGAAAAATGGAGCTGAAGATGGTCTACAGCTAACGCGAAATGCTATTTTCAGTGGAATTGATTGCTGGAGGAAAACACATTGAAAATAAGAAAACAGATGGGACAACACTATCTTTGAAAAATGAGGCATGGGAGAGAGTAACGAAAGTTTTTAACAGCCAAGGGTTCTCTAGCCGTAGTAAAAAAGTGTTGGGAAAACATTAAACAGAGATAACTCCTATCTTTTTATTCATTCAGTCATATGTATTATTGTGGAAAATATTTTATAGAAAACGGAAACTGAATACAGTCATCCAACAGGAACAACTTTTAACAGGTGTTAACAGTTAACAGTCACTGTTGTAGATAATCCTGTCATGGATGTAAATAATAATATTTAATTAAAAATATCCTAATATAGGCAGGGTAAACCTAGGTGAGATAAAGCATTAGGTGAGATGACGCGGGCCAAAGGCGTCGATATTGGGGGTTATTAACCCCCCCCCAAGAACAATAAATAAACATTAAATTATTATATTTTCCAAATGAATTTAATAATGAACATGTGCAAGTCCTATATTGCTGCATCACACAACAACACATAATTGTTTGTAGAACTGTCCATAGTAAAAGGTTGGGTTTATCCCTTCCTATCATCTCGAAGCAGAATCCCGAATCGCCATTCGCGTTCGTTAAAGCTCGAACGGCAGTCTGCAGGCGTCTGGCTCAATGACTCTCTGGCAGTTAAACTGACAACGCGAGTGAAAAATCGCTTTATGTTTGTGCAATGTGATTTTAACATACGATCACTTCTGGTTTTTGTATACCTTTTCCTGAATCCTAGTAAATCGTAATATAAGGTATATTTATATTATGTCTCGCTTTCATTAGATTATCCCAATTACTCCCTTTGATTTATAAACCGTCTCTAACGGTCAATTTAGGGTGGTCCTTCGATAGTACATACAATTAGCTTCCGCATCGCTCAAGGATATGTAGGAACGGAAACGATGATGGTAGATTCCTTCTCATACCACTGAAACAGCGCAAAACAAATAGAAGTTTTTTAATCCTTTCCTATTCATTTTCTTTTTGGTCCTTCGAGCCGGATCCAATTTCTAGATTTTTATCTTCCAATACCTATTTTGATCCTTGCAATCCAAGGTTACAAAACCAGAAGGTCCACATCGCGGAAATTAAATTATAAACTTACAACGCGAGTGGAACATTATTCTCAAGCTAGTTTCATAATCAGCAGTTCGAATTCCGGTATATAGTGTGTTTGATTTCATTTTCGCAATCGTTATTTTACAAACTCCGTAATTAGCGTGTTTAGATTTCGGAATATTTGGAAGAACCGGCAACCTCGAACTCGAGACAAGTAGTGGTTCGACATGAACAACTAATGCCCGTATTTATAAACGAACCTCAGCTCATGCTTAAGGTCGTGCTCAGCCAAGTCGGCCTTACAGCGAGTTCGACCTCAAGATCGTCTTGTGTTTCATAGATGATACTTCGGTTATTTTCGTAGGAGGTCGACCTCAAGTGAAGAAAGTTAGTAATTACTGCATTTTTGATAGATGAGTTCGAAATAAAAAGAAGATTTTGAGCAAACGGACAAGGAGCATGCAAAGAAAAAGAAGATTGTGACAAGTGATTTGTGAAGTGATACAATTTTGTTA
>CAJUYG010002642.1:9594-26558 GCA_910591675.1 Galerucella calmariensis | reverse complement strand
TAGGGTTCTCGTTTCCTTTGGAAGTTACAATTTATTTTAGTTTTAGGAGTGACATTTCAACCCTTGTTCCCCATCGTAAGCAAATTTCCTTGGAACAGTGTATTTCTATCATTATAATGCATCTACTCTCCAAATATCAACTTGGCTTCTCGTTTTCTTTGAAAGTTACAATTTATTTTAGTTTTAGGGGTGACATTTCAACCCTTGTTCCCTATCGTAAGCAAATTTCCTCTAAACAGTGTGTTTTCAATATTAGAATGCATCTACTCTCCAAATATAAACTTGGCTTCTCGTTTACTTTGGAAGTTACAATTTATCTTAGTTTTAGGGGTGAAATTTCCACCCTTATTTTCCATCGTAAGCAAATTTCATCCAAACAGTGTGTCCTCTACACCAATAAACCCCCACCGATTGAATATCAAGGTGGCTTTTCGAAATATGAATCCGATTTAACCTAATATTCTGCACGCCACTGAAACCGCGAATTGAGCAGTTTTCAACATTTTTGCAGCTAAAATTGGCTGCTATCTTCACACCGGTTTGTTTTTGCAGGACAACGCCCCTGCACGGAAAAATAAGAATCGTTGTATCAAGTAAAATTTATTTGGATCAATTAAATTAAAGTGTCATATATGCACGACAAAATATTATTTTGGAGTAATTAAAATAATTTCTTGGTTTCAATGCGGGTTAAAGTATTGATGCAACTAACTGTTTGTTGACTGAACCAAATATTTAGTCAACCGGACCATTTTCATAAATTATTTTGATTATTTTTTTCACTTGTCAAAATCTGACATTTTGGTGGTTTTAACCAATAGCAATACATTATTCTAGCCAATCATTCGGTATTATACTGATAATTCTGCTTCCTCATCGATAATAGTATATTATATACCGCGGGACTGAAGTAGTACATTTAATCCTGAAGGTAAAGTTTATGGCCCGACCGCAGGGAGGGCCATAATTTACCTGAAGGATTAAATGTACTTCAGTCGCAAGGTATATACGATACTTTTCGTACTTCCGGTATGATTTTATTAATTATTTCAATAATTTCAATCAGTTTTTTCTCTCTTCAACTCATTTAATAAACTGTCTTTAAAATAAGTTACCATAGTAACATTGCGTTGTGACAGTTATAATTTAGAAACATTGTCATTACTAGTGTCATTGTAAAGAAACATTGTTATTGATAATTATTGGTATCATGAGTGAAGAAGGTGTATCTGATATTGATAAAAGAGCAGCCGAAGTAGGTGAAGAATTGTTACCACCGAAATCTAGAAAACTATACGAGCAGCAGTACGATGCTTTTAAAAAGTGGTGCCGCTTAAAAAATGTGAGACAACCTACTGAAAATGCGCTGTTAGTCTACTTCGATGATAAATCAAAAGCGGTTTGTGCCTCAACTCTCTGGGCACATTACTCAATGCTGAAATCGGTTATTAACATTAGAGAAGATATTGATATAAGTAAATTTCCAAAATTATTAGCTTTTTTGAAGAGAAGAAATGAGGGATTTAAGCCAAAGAAGTCAAGAATTCTCACGTCTGAGCAGGTAGATCAGTTCTTACGGGAGGCTCCGGATGATAAATATTTAATGCTTAAGGTAAATTTGGAAATTTGTTTATATTCAGAAATTTTAATAAATCAATTTTTTTGTAGGTTGCACTTATTTTGGGCGTTGCGGGAGCTTGTCGTGGAAAAGAGTTGGTTGATTTAGAAATCGACGATGTGAGAGATTTGGGCGATTCCTTCCTAATTGCGATTAGAAACACCAAAAGTAAAATTGACCGAAATTTTGTGATCAAAAATTCAGAAAACAGTGCCATCAGTTTTGTGGCGATATTTCGGAAATATGTGGCATTGCGAAAGACAGGGACAACTCATTCAAAATTTTTTGTTCAATACATCAACAAAGAATGTACTACGCGAGTAGTAGGAAAAAACATGTTTGGTACATTTCTACGGCAAATAGCAGCTTTCTTGAAATTAGAAAATGCGACGTCTTATACGGGACATTGTTTTAGACGCACATCTGCGTCTTTGTTAGCTGATTCGGGAGCAACAATAGACGTGCTGAAGAGACATGGAGGATGGAAATCCTCCAACGTGGCCGAGGGATATATTGAATCGTCTATTAAAAATAAACAAAAAATTTCAGATAAAATATTTGGTCAAGTCGCCGATTCGTCCACTATAGTTATGCCACAGTCCTCATTCTCGCTTCCTGTTTCCGCAGGATCTTCGAAACAAACACCAGTTCAATATGAAAAGGACCTATCTGTTACTCGTCAGTTACCTGCTGCATTAACCCAGGAAAGACTGGTCAATATGACGAACTGTCACAATATTAATTTGAATATTAACGTTAATTACCATTCTAATTAATTATATTTTTCAATAAAATATCCCTTAAATTCGTTTGTTTGTGATTTAATCGTTCCGGGAGTTTCGTCAATATTTAATCCCGGAGGGATTAAATGTGACACTTTAGTACCTGTCACAAGGGAGTGAAGTTGTCACTTTAGGCCCGGAAGTACGAAAAACCTTGTTTACATCGAAACGTCAAAATTTTACTTTGAATTTGTCATTATTGACAACTAAAAGTGCTTCGAAGTTTATTGAAAAATGAACACAAACCGATTGAATGCCATCACCCAAGAGAATATTGAACATTCAGGTGATACAAAATTTTAAATTGTTGAAAAAAATAATCTTCCCAAATACAACTCGCTCTTCAAATTTTATAACATAATTTTTTATTTTCATCACTCAAACTTTTGTTTATTTGATGCAAAAACATTCAAACAAACCTAATTTAGATAAAATCCCTCGTCCTAACGGACTCGTGATTTTATCAATCGGTTTGTTTTCATATTTTTGCCAAATAAACAAGTTTTCGTGGAAAAGAAAAAATTATCGATAAAATTTGAAGCACTCGTGGTATTACCTTTGATAAAATTATTGCTTCAGCATAGTGAATATTTTGTTGAATTGAATCTGAAAAATGATCAAATCAATTATGAACGAAGATTTTGGAATTTCTGACGAAATTATTGAAAAAGCAAAGAAAGCAACTATAAATCTGTTGCCAAAAAGTCTAAAGAAGCTTACGACATGGATATTAAATAAGTTGAATAAAAAATTATTTCTCTTTATGCCCGCGCGAGCCATAAAATAAACTTTATGCCCACACGGGCTGAACGCATCTGTGCTGAACGCTTTCGATTTTGTCAATATAAAATAAATATTGTGGAGACCACACTGAAGCGCAGTATTCCAAGTGGGGTCTGACTAACGAACAGTAAAGCACTTTTAAAGAATGTATACTAGTAAAATCAACGGTAATACGCTCAATGTAGCCAAGTAGACTTATAGTCTATCGTAGTAGATTTATTAACAATAGTTTGTTGAGTAATAAAATATTTTTACATTGAAATTTTGGTTGGTTCTATAGTAGGCTAAGAATTTTTCAATACGTAGTATATAGTATAGTATAGTTCCAGTCTGTAGCATATATTTGAAAAAAAACACAGTTCCAATATCCCCAACTTTCTGAAACGTGTTTATTTTTGTGATTTTTCATTTTAATACATTGTTCTAATGCAGCTTAAATGTATTCATCTATTATTATGTGAGAGAAATTCCATTTCAATATTTATTGACGTTCATCAATACTGCAAAATATGACCAAGAAGACTTCACTATCTGCAACAAATATGAAGCAATAAATTTTTAATATTTTGTAACCAATATTTATTTAACAATATTTAAAATCACTTCGGTCACAAACGACCGAAAAGGAAAATGCGGAGAAAATATTAAATAAACCATCTTTCTCTTTGTGTATTAAGTTATTTAATTTTTAAATAAAATTTCATGTCACCCATAAATTCTCAGGATGACGATGTTATGTTTTTATTGTTTTTATCAGCAGAATAAAGCATTGGGTTAGTGTAGAGCTCTTCAATTCATGCTTCATTTGTTCTTTTGTTTCCCCTTTTCACACATCTCTTCCACTTCAATAGATAACTACATTGGATCGAGGTATTTTGTCTCGGTGGGATTTTTTATTTCAACTTTAAATATTCACCAATTTTTCATATTCACCTGCAGAACTAATTCTAAAGTAAGTTATAGAATCTGGTATAATTGTTAACCATTTTAAATAGCTATGATGATGATATCTATAAATGCATGTTGCCATATCGTTTAAGCAGAAAATGTTAAAACAATTGCAAGGAATTGTTATTTTTCCACCTGACACATCTTTTTTGTATTCTTTATTTAAATACAATTAAATAAGGCCCTATGGCTTTTCACGATAAAGTTGATAATTTTAGAGATAGGAAAAAAATTGTGAACCTACTATTTATTTCCTATATACGGTGACGTTATTATAGTTTGGGAGAAGAGGTCGCTAAATGGCGACATTCTCGAGCTCCGTCGAGACCTATCAAAATCGAAAGATAAAGTAATTTCGAAAAGAAAAGCTCGTATGATAAAAACCATTTAAGAGCGTCATATATTCATATCACGTATGTCCCAAGTGCCTCTGATAACAACGGTATACTAATCTACCGGTTTGCGTGGTGGGGTAGGTATATAAAGTAGTCAAAAATCCGAAAAAAAAAAATTTACTCGAGCGCGTCAGATTTTCGGAAGGGGTTTTAAGTAGGCCCCAAGGAAGCTCCCTTTAAAAAAACTGACGATTTCGGCGTGACGATAAGTTAAGACAAATTTTTGAAAATGCAAAAAAAGTTCTTTTGAAATACTCGAGCGCGTCTGATTTTCATAGGGGAGGTTTATCTCGGTATCCTGGAAGCATATTTTCTTAATCTGACAAAAATGTTGGTGGTTTCTCTTAATCTGACCGAAAAAGGTTTTTTTGTTTCACTTTTTTCCTTTCTTTCTCCCTGATAAAACAAGGAATTAAAGAATGACAATAAAGCGATAGATACAACCATAGATACCGTCTGGTCTTTCATCTCTATCTATCTACCGCTTCCCCCCCCACCATCAATGCTGCGAAATAAAAGAAAAATACTGGACGGCATATTTCTGTGAAGCGCTCAGTCCATAATCTATGACTCAGTCTGTATTGCATGTTTATGGCACATTCCTCTTTTTTGCTTCAATTCTTCACTTCGTTTTGCTCACGGTACGTCCAAAAAACAATTTGAGGATCAACAGGCTATTGAATAATATAAATAAATGAAACTGTACATGTTAATAATACTTTTGTATACAGATACGCGTAACTTTTTCCGAGTCAACGAAAATTGTCGAGAAGCTTTAGAAAAAAAAATTTGAGATATAATGAAAGTTACATAATTTAATCATCGTTGTTCCATATCAATTTTGTTTATGGAGTTTGAGTTTTCATGATGCTTTAAGTCCAAAAGTTTTAACTTTGCACAAAAATGTAACGAGACCTTTTTTGTGTGGAATAAAATTACCTTTTTTTTTTAAACTTTTTTTGTAAAATGTATCGTTCGCGACTTATATGCCGCAACGCGTTATTCGGAAGACGAAATGCCTCCTCCACATTTACAGTCATGTGGAAACCGGCAGATTTTGTATTGTCAGTATGTTTTAGATTATATTCTTAAAAAAAAATCGCGCTCGAGAATGCCGGATTAACGTTTTTTTTTACAAGTTCGCGACCCTATAACTCGGAGGCGTCAAGGACTTATAGTCAGATTAGTTAAATGTAGTCTTAAAGCACTAAGATCAACCCCCAATATCTTAATCTGACGCGCTCGAGTATTTCAGACCATCGATATTTTTTTACTAATCTGATCGTCTATCCTAGGCGCGCGTCACTACATATAGAGCTGATATTTTCCAAAGTTGTTCTATTAGGTCTAAGGTATCTCTCATATCTTCAACTGCCACGCTCGAGTATTTCCGAAAAATCCCCTATTAGTACCTACAGGGAATGAAGCATTTCACCTAGCATTTTTTTCTTCCAGCATGGATTGACTTGAAATTTTAACAGAAGGTAGGTGATTGCCCAAGGATCAAAATCTATATCGAACCGAAGGGCGCTAAAACCTTGGGGGTGGTTGCCACCCCATCTCGGGGTGAAATTTTTTTATTACATTTTAACCACCAGGAATCGATTGAAAAAGTGATTCTAAGCAAAAAATGTTCCATACATTTTTTTGTAAAATCAATATTCTCTAATTTATTCGCGATTGAAAGTAACGCTTTTTAGAGGAAAAAATCGACGTTTTTGATATGTTTTTCGCAGATAACTCGAAAATTATGCATTTTATCAAAAAAAACTGTGGAAAGCAAAATTTTAGCTTTTAAAAAAACAAGCAAAACCTTTTATTTATAATTTTTCTGAAACCAATAGGAACCGAGATATCGCCCATCAATGATTAGCTTTTTTTCCCAAATGCAAAATGTGATAGATTCAAAGTCAAATACCGGAAAAATGATGCATTTTTCGTAGAAAACTTATAGAATCTTTTTCAAAGAGCATAATTAGACCTTTCTTTGAAAAAAAAGGGCCGTAGCATCAAAATTGAGTGAATTATGACAAAAATAATGTCAGTACTGAATTTTTTGTACAAAAAAATCGGTGAAAACAACCCCCTAACTACCCCCTTAATTAAAATTGATCTTTACCCTTTCGCAATTCTCTTTGTACATGTATGGTTAATATGTCCAAGAAGTTTAACCAATTTAAAGTTCATAGTTTTCGAAAAATTATGGCTTAAAGTAAAAAGTTATTTTTCATAATTTTGTATTTTTTACTCTTTCTTTCAAAATAACTCCGAAAATATTAGAGGTACAAGCAAAGTTAAAAACCGAAATTGTAGCTTTTTTATGACAAAAATTTTCCTGTAAGTAGATTTTTTGTACAGTTAATATTTGACGAGATATAGCCGTTTAAAACGTCTATTTACGCACGAGCACCACCTTTTTTTAGCCCTTTTAACTCACCCCATTTAAAAACGAAAGGGTCTAAAGAGATTTAACTTACAGATCCTTGTAGTTCTTGAAAAACCCTACAAAATCGTTTTTGAATAAACTTTTTATCATCAAAAATGAAGGAAATACATTAAAAAACAAATCGATTTTTTTTTTCGAAAAATTCCAATAGTATAATTATAGTACACTTGGAAGCATAATAATGTACAAAACCGGTTTATTCGGCAGTGGGGCGTTATATATACGAAATGTTTCGTGTTCTTTTTTTGAAATACAATAGGAGATATTTTTACAACAACAATTATTTTGCAAATCCCTATTAGCATTAATTATTTTTCTCTTGGCAAAAATTTTTTTTTCACATTTCTTACAACACTAATAACAGTTGATTTTTAAGGGTTGAAAAAGTATAAAATTGTATTTTGAAATGTAACAAATTCATCATTTCACTAATTCAAACCAATTTTCACTCATCTTAAGATTCATAATGCTATTTTTTAATTTTTGACATTTAGGGGTAGTTTTCACCCCTAAGGAACAATCAGGGTTCGTCGGCATGACATGATATATAAAGCAGAGGGTAAGTTGAACCTAATCCCAAATTTTTATGCAAATCAATCAGAGGCGAAATCATTTTTTAAGGATTCGTGATTTTTTTTACATTAAGCTGTAACAGGGGCTGCTTTTTAAGGGTTGAAATATGATGAAATTGTATTCCAAAGCTCAAAACAATCACTATTCAACTTATCCAAACCAAATCTTACCCATTTTTAGGTTTAAAATGTTATTTTATGATTTTTGACAAATAAGGGTAGTTTTCACCCCTAAAAACCGTTTAGCGCCCTTCGGTTCGATATAGAATTTGAACCTTCGGCTATCACCTACCTACTGTTGAAATTTCAAGTCAATCCATGCTGGACGAAAAAATTGCGAGGTTTTACCTTTTTTTGAGCTTCATTCCCTGTACTATATTCGCCTCCCTAACTATTAACTGTTGACGTACTGAGAGGATCTATCATGCACAGGAACTAAGAGGCTTCCCTTCTCTTCTAACCCTCTCAAGTACTCACCTTCACAAATGTACTTAAAGATAACATGAAAAATCTCCCGGCATATATTTTTGTGTCTCTTTGAGTGCGCAACATCATAAATAACATGTTTCTCCTGTACTTTTTTGAACAAAAGACCCAAGCAGACTTGTAGGCGGATTCGGTTAACATGCGACTCTGAAATTCAAATTGTCTATCAATAGGGAAGTAAGAAATCATTTTGATATGACTGTACCTTGATGATTACTTCATTGCCATAATAACACCATAAAAATATTTCCAACAACATGCAGTATTGGTAGAGAACCATTGAGAAAAATTGTAGACTGCCGATTGGTGTCTGTAATGAAATGTTTCTTAGTTATAATTTGGAATGATTTGTTAAATTTTACCTCACCAGTGTCATTTCAAACATCGTTATGCATATTATTATTACGCTTACTATAAACTGGCCCAAAATACTATAGGAAAATAAAGATTGAAACTCATTTGTAAACCTAGAAAGAGAAAAACAAGTCTTAGCACGTTTGTATCTATATTGGAGTAGCATTCAGTGAAACCTAACATATCTATTATGCCCCTAACTTCTACGAAGTCATTTCATTCAACGTGAACTGTCACAAATCGGATATGGGACACATAAAATCACCTAAATGTTTGAACGGTTTTTCTTTCATGAAAAAAGTACATCGATATGTATCAGCTGTGCTTATTTCCGCTGATTCCAATAACTTTTTACACCAACAAGATGGAGCTTCACCTCACTGGCATCATAAAGTGGGTCGGTATCTAAAGACGATTTGGTATTGTTTGCGTCGCCTTCCAATACTCCTGATATTACACCGTGTTATTTTTATTTTTGGGATTACATTAAAGATACGAATATTCGTTCATCCCGCTTATGAGCCTACAGATACAGGGTGTTTCATTGGGAAAGGGCCTAACTTTAACTGTAAATGGGGATCACTTTGGTGCTTCCACAATCCTATATTTAATGTTTCTTTTGCACTTTATAACAGAGATACAGGGTGTTTTATAAATTCATCCTATTTCTTTTGAACCTCATAACTTCCGAGCTACCCTGTTTATTATTTTGAAATTTGGTACACGTAATAACCATTACCTAGAAACTCTATCGAAAGCATCTCCAAAAATATAATGCAGGTCCGGCTTAACAAAAAATTTCAAAACTCGTCTTTCCTAAAAACAACACCCTGTATATAGATTTCTTTAAAATTGCTCTTTATAATTGGAAAGAGTATGAAAAATCGAATCAACTATTTTCTTTTTATTTTTCCGCAGACTATATTTTACTACTAAAAATTTACCGTCAAAATAATAATTTATGCTATCTGTATACACATACAGTATACAGATACAGAATAATGTATGCACGTTTTGGGGGTTAACAATGGTATCGGATATGTTTTTTATTATTTTTTAGCTTGAAATGAAATCTATTCAATGCATCTAGAGAAGCATCCTAGAAATTCAATTGAGTTTGTATGTTTGTATCTACAGATCGCTGAAAAATGTGATTACAGGGCCGTATTTAGGACATATTCATTCAATATATTTCGAATATTTCGAACACCCTGTATAAGTATATGTATCAGGAAACTAAGCACTTCTACATTAAGAATAACAAGAGTAAAACACGAGAAATAAAATACTTCAAAAAACGAGAGATTTTTATCAATTCTATTAATTAAACTGAAATTTTTTTGTCAGTTCCAAGAACCAATCAAATTTCCTCATTTTTTATTATGTGAACAATTTCACCCAATAATGTCAACTTTACACTGACAAGAGACCATGGGCTATTTTCACGTTGCTATGGACACATATTGATTTATTTCGATTTTAAAGTTTCAAATATTTAATATTTCGAAATGTCACTTTTCTAATTATTCCTTTGTTTATTGCACCTTCAAATAAATTGTTTTGGCTCTGTATTTTTTCTATAATTAGCAAAAAAATTTCTATCCGAATAACCCTCGGACATTGATAAATGCTCAAAAATTTTATGACAACTTTCTTCCGAAAGCTTGTAGGCAACAAGCTTTCGAAATCTGTCATACAATTTTTTCGAACAATCATCATTGTCCTTGGGTTATTACTACTGATTATTTTTTTCATCTGACATTTTGGTGGTTTTAACCAATAGCAATACATTATTCTAGCCAATCATTCGGTATTATACTGATAATTCTGCTTCCTCATCGATAATACCTTGTTTACATTGAAACGTCAAAATTTTAGTTTGAATTTGTCATTATTGACAACTAAAAGTGCTTCGAAGTTTATTGAAAAACGAACACAAGTCGATTTAGTGCCATCACATGA
Organism: Galerucella calmariensis; assembly: GCA_910591675.1. Taxonomy (NCBI): domain Eukaryota; kingdom Metazoa; phylum Arthropoda; class Insecta; order Coleoptera; family Chrysomelidae; genus Galerucella; species Galerucella calmariensis. The sequence continues at coordinate 16,212 of CAJUYG010002642.1, read as the reverse complement.
GATTATTGAACATTCAGGTAAAAAAATAATCTCCCCAAATATAATTCGCTCTTCAAATTTTATCACATAATTTTTTATTTTCATCACTCAAACTTTTTTATTTGAGGCAAAAACATTCAAACAAACCGAATTTAGATAAAATCCCTCGTCCTAACGGACTCGTGATTTTATCAATCGGTTTGTTTTCATATTTTTGCCAAATAAATAAGTTTTCGTGGAAAAGAAAAAATTATTGATAAAATTTGAAGCACTCGTGGTATTACCTTTGATAATTTTTTACTGAATATAGTAACCTATCGAATTACTTAATATCAAGTCTTGTGTCAAATTTTATCCAATCACCGCTGTATTACATGCTACATGTGGTGTTTTCAGTTTGGTGTTTATTTTTTATTAAAAATTAATGAAACGTCAAACTGACAACTGGATTAGAAATGTCGCAAAGATTTGGTATTGCATCTAACGATTCAATCAATTTACCAATTGTACTTTTCCCAACTGTATTTTTAAATAAAAATGAACAATATTTGATTAAAACTAATAAAGTTTGTATTGAAAATTATTAAACGTCCAATAGACAATCAATTTTTTGATATCTACAATGTAAAAAATTATCTTATCGAATACTCCTCGGGTCTTGATAAATACTCAAAATTTTGTCGCAGAGAATCCTTCCAGCGTGTTGCTCAAGGAACACGCTTTCAGCATTCTCGATGACAAAATTATCTCGGTATTATCAAGACCCTAGGGGTATTACTACTGAAAAGAAAACATGGAATTCTAACAACATTGTCCAAACGAAGCAAGTCTAACCTATTGCAGTATAAATTTACTTCTCGTATTTTACTCTTGTTATTCTGATTGTAGAAGTGCATAGTTTCCAGATACATATCCTTATAGAGGGTGTTCGAAATATTCGAAACATATTGAATGAGTATTTCTAAGTACGGCCCTGTAATCACATTTTCTAGTGGTCTGTACTCGTAAGCATACAAACTCAATTGAATTTCTAGGATGCTTCTCTAGATGCATTGAATAGATTTTATTTCAGGCTAAAAAATAAAAAAAAACCTCTCTTTCAAAATAATATACAGGGTGACTCGGAAGTTATGAGGTTCAAAAGAAATTGGATAAATTTATAAAACACCCTTTATCTCGGTTATGAAGTGCAGTAGACACATTAAATATAGGTTGTTTGAAGCACCAAAGTGATACCCATATACAGTTGAAGTTAGGCCCTTTCCCAATGAAACACCCTGTATAATTTGTGGCAATAGATTTAACTCATTTTAACCCTGTACCGGTTTGTAATGTTACGCGTAGGTAGCGAGTAATAATTTTCTGTGGAAATTGCTGTATTATAGATGAAAATCTGGTCGCTTACTCCAGAATGGATTTGTGTTGAACAACACATTCTGCTAATTTTCTGTTCATTGTATCCTGTAATCGTGGCGATATTTCATCTCGTCCATTATTATCATTTCTGAACGCACGTTCAGTTTCCAATTCCGCAAAATGGCGGATATTTATGAGGGAATCGTTTAGGATGCTTAGTTGGGCACATACCACCATTATCAGACCTAAAATAGAAATATTAGAGGAAATATATTTTTTAATTCGATTAAATAAACAAAATTTAGTGCCACCCTCCTCAAATCTTTGATGACAATCACAACAGGGGACATGAGGGGATTGTAGGGAATAAAATGGCAGACCAGCTAGCTAAAGAAGGCTCTAAGAGGGGAGACCGGGAACTGGCTAGTTAAGGAACACCAACTCAAATGGAGGCTGACACAAGGACACCTCCATATAAGAGTTTATAATTAGGGAGGCTAGGTCGCTAAATAGCGACAATCTCAAGCGCCGTCGAGACCTATTAAAATCGAAAAGAAAAGCTCGTATGGTGAAAACCATTTTAGCGGTGGGTATGGCGTGTACGGTTTTTCAAAAATGTTGAAAAAAATAGTTACTTGGACATATATGCCCCAAGTGCATCTGATAACTAATCTGCCGATTTGCGTGGTGGGGGTAGGCATAAAAAGTAGTCAAAAATCCGAAAAAAAAATTCACTTGAGCGCGTCAGATTTTCGGAAGGGGTGTTAAGTAGGCCCCAAGGACACTCCCTTAAAAAAAAACTGACGATTTCGGCGCGACGATAAGTTACGACAAATATTTGAAAATGCAAAAAACAGTACTTTTGAAACACTCGAGCGCGTCAGATTTTCATAGGGAAGGTTATCTCGGTATCCTGAAAGCATATTTTCTTAATCTGACAAAAATGTTGGTGGGTTCTCTTAATCTTACCGAAAAAGGTCTGTATTACATGTTTATGGCACAATCCTCTTTTTGCTTCAATTCTTCACTTCGTTTTGCTTACGGTACGTCCAAAAAATAATTTGAAGATCAACAGGCTATTAAACAATATAAATGAATGAAACTGCACATGCTAATAATACTTTTGTATGCAGATACGCGTAACTTTTTCCGAGTCCAAGAAAATTGTCGAGAAGCTTTAGGAAAAAAAATTGAGATATAATAAAAGTTACATAATTCAATCATCGTTGTTCCATATCAATTTTTTTAACACCCTCCGTTTTCGAGGTATACTCAAAAAAAAACGGGAGTTTGAGTTTTCATGATGCTTTAAGTCCAAAAGTTTTAACTTTGCACAAAAATGTAAAGAAACCTTTTTTGTGTAAAATGAAATTACTTTTTTTTATTTAAACTTTTTTTTTGTAAAATGTATCGTTCGCGTCTTATATGCCGCAACGCGTTTTTCGGAAGACGAAATGGCTCCTCCACACTTCCGGTCATGCGGAAACCGGCAGATTTTGTATTTTTAGTAAGTTTTGGATTATATTCTTCAAAATAAAAATAAATCGCGCTCGAGAATGCCGGATTAACGTTTTTTTTTTCGTTCGTGACCCTATAACTCGGCGGCGTCAAGCAGTTATCGTCAGATTAGTTAAATTTAGTCTCAAAACACTAAGATCAACCCCAAATATCTTAATCTGACGCGCTTGAATATTTCAGACTATCGATTTTTTTTACTAGGTGCGCGTCACTCCATATAGAGCTAATACTTTCCAAAGTTGTTCTATTAGGTCTAAGGTATCTTCCATACCTTCAACTGCCACGGTCGAGTATTCCCGAAAAATCCCCTATTCGCCTCCCTAACTAGTATGAATGAATTTCTGTTACTTCGTAACACGTCAACAATTTTGTTAAAGATCCGTCAAAATATGGCACTGGCAGTGAACTCCAAATGTCGCTAAGACCACTAAAAAATCATATTATCACACAACTAAAGTCAGGTGCTTGCCACTATTGGTAGTGATAACATAATTTCCTCTAGCATGATCTAGAAGTTATGAGGGGGATCGCACTGTATATAACGTACCAGTTGAAATTGGGAGTTTAAAAACTAACCTGACATCATTGTATCAATACTGATATTGGACAAACCGTTTAAAGTCGCAGCAATGAATTGATAAGCAAAAGCGTACTCGAAATTGGGAGATGTCGATATACGAAACGGGAACCATCCGGCCAGTGGCAACCTTAACTTTTCTTCCGCAAAAGGGTAAATTGCCCAAAAGATGCAGGTAGCGACACAGGCTGCCCAGAAACTGAAATATTTAGATTATAAGTAGGTTGTGACTTATTTCAATAAAAGATCTAATTATTTACCAATCAGTGGCGGCTCGTGATCTTTTTAAGAGAGGAGGCTGTACATCAAAATATACTCTACTTAGCCAGTTAATTTAACCTTCACTAGTATCTAAAATTTCATAATAAAGTTGTTCATAATGTAGTTTCTTGTCTACCAAATTGTATGTTTTCCTCCTTTTCACGGAGCGTCATCAGTTGAAAAATTTTCAAATAAAATATTAAAATGCAATTCTGTATTAGGGAAACTTGAAATTGTATCAATGAGATACTTCAAACGCTCTCTTAAATAAATTATATCAGTGAATTTAATTTAAAAAATGTTTGTTCAAATATTAATTTAAAAGTATCAAGAATAAACAAAATTTAATTATTGCCGCTAATCATCTGAAACAAAACAAGCACTCACGAACCCACGCCCGTATTCTGTATCATAGATAACATAGTATTCCGTAGTTCGTTTTGGTTCGTATATCATCGCAACCGCTAGAAGCTATCCTAGAGGCTAGCCTACCGGGAGTGTTGCCATTTCCGCTCTTTTTTACGGTATTAGCAATTGGATTGGTAGAAAAAACGGCAACTGTGTAGAGCAACACGTGTTTCGAGAGATATGTTTGTGGAATCTACACTCAAGGCACTGTTGTCAGATTCTAAAATAAGTTGTGAAAACGGGGAATTAATTGTGGAATTGAAAAATTTTAGATAAACGGGAAATAAAATGAAGAATAATCAACAAAATATTTCTGGTGCTATTTGCTGGATAAATTGTTCAGGAGACTAAGCCTCCTTCGAGGAGCCGCCACTGTTACCAACCTGTAACTGACGAATTTCGACGTTTTAATGTATCCTTCCAAAATTTCCTTCTGTTGCTTAGACTTCGGCTGAAACTCCATCCTATTGATAGATTTGATCAAAGTCTTCACTCTGTCCATGTATTTGTACAAGTAAATAACTTTAGGAACTTGTACAGCGTGTGTTAAGAAAAGAAAGCTAGCCGATGCAATTTCCGATATAGATCCTTGAAGGAACATGAAGTTTATAATTTCACTTGTAAGCTGACTACCATAAGTTCCAACTTCAAAAGAATTACATTAATTTGAGAGTATGTAATATAAATTATCAGTCTTTTTGAAACATACCTACGTACAGTAGAAATCTTATAACAAACCAGATTCTATCCCACATGCTCGTAAAATCTGGTACCATAAATGCGAATAATTCCAAAGCTGCAACGTTAGCATCAATAATTTCTTTGAAAGATACTCTATATTGTCCATATCTGTTATGCCAAAGAGACCCCATTTCGTCACCTAAAAACAAGATTTTTCAGTTACCAGCTTTTACTGATCATTTATCAAACTACAAAAACCTTATTTACATTGATTCAGTTAAGATTGTGTTTAAATAGTTTTAATTTGGATCTTGTATGTAATTAAATCTCTATTATTCCATTTACTTATTCAACATTGATTAAATATTGAAGCTGGTAATTTGTTAGTTAACGTAAAACTCCTAATTAAGCTCTCCGAAGATTTCCTAATGAGGCGTGGCAATTGGGAATAATGAATATATATGCAGATGGTCTCTTCTAGAAATTTCACAGATAACTTTAGCATATACAGGAACATAAAAAATATTATATTTTTGAAGTGTTCCGTATTTTCCTTCAAAGATAGAGTTCGGCAAAAGTCCGGGACCGGACAAATATCGGAGGAAATATACATTTTTTGAAAAATCTTTCTATACCACAAATTTAACTCCAACTTAAAATATAATTTGAAAATATTTTGAAATATACAGGGTGTTCCAATAAAGTGCGGCGTATCAAAGTTATATTTTTTCTTATGGAACACCCTATATTTTACTGCGTTTTCTGATTGCCCCTAAAAAATATAATACTCCCTAATAATGGTTCCCTATACCTAAATACAGAGGGTTCCGAGCTATGCTAACTTTTTCAAATAACTCAGTCATACAGTGTGGAAACCACTTATGGAAGAAAATTCTTTATGTCATTATTTTAGAAAATTATAAAAAATGCCGAGACACGTCAACTTTTGAATTGAGTTTGTGACGAACTTTCGCTCCTTCCTTGGCTCTTGCCAACTTAGTACGTCACTTTTGACACCTCTGAAACCTTACACTTCCTCGGGCGCCAGATTTTTAGCGTGGTTAACTCCACGGCCCCTTGACTTCAAGCGTCAAGAGTTCCAGGTAACCTCAGATGGAGGTACGGTCAGTTCCAGGGGTCTAGTTATATCTGATTCGGCAGGTTCATCTCCAGAAGAAATCCGTGCTAGTCCTAAAATAAAGGTTAGTCTCCTGGTCCACACTACAGAAAAGTTAAATTCGTGCTTCTAAACAACTATTCTACCATAGGGGTTTTCTAATCTACAGTAGGTCAGTAAAACACAAAGGTCTGGTTAAACTACAATCTATTACCTTCACACATATTTACAGGGTCGGTAGTTGACCAAATCGTTACATAGGAAGAAAACAACAAAAAAAAACTACCCTGCGGAGCAGGCAACAATACCCTGGTATTTACAAAACAAAAAAAAAAGCAATATAAGCAAACTATTTACTAATTATACAATCACCATGCGTTTTTTAGAGACGAAGCGGGCAGGACATAAGCGAGAGAGGTTTATAAGCATAAGCAATGTCTTTATAATGAAAAGGCAAAGCGGTAAAAGCTAGCTGAGTTTTTTTTTTTTTTTCAAGGAGTCTTTTCAATAAGCAGGTTAATAATTGAGAACGGAGAAAAAACGGATTCTAGGTTGATGCTAGTAAAGGATACAATTACTTGCGATGCACCCGGTATGTAAATTGAACGGGGATTTAATTAAAAGGTCTCTAGGAATCGGAAAAGGAAGTACGGAAGGGTTCGATCCGAAAATGAAAATACCAACGAGCCCTGGCAGGACGCCTGGAAAACTTCGATATCTC
>CAJUYG010002641.1:0-29122 GCA_910591675.1 Galerucella calmariensis | reverse complement strand
TTTGTTTATTACAAATTTGATATTTATTGGCGAGTTTTATATGATGTTCTCTATTGTCGTGTGTACCTTGTTGGAAATAAACTAATTGGTAATAGACCGTATTTCGAACCGAAACACTTCTTCAAATTGTTATGTTATGTTATGTTACTCAAATTAGTAACAAATATAACAGTATCGATGGGCATACATTGGATATTGTCAGTCTTTTAGAAGGAGTAATGAGTCTTCTTATTTCAATTTCGTTGTTATTTATTCTTACTGATTTATGGTTGTTGATCAAATTATCGACTATGTTAGTGCTACTGAGGTATAAGCAAATTCTGTTATTTGCTGTCCGAGAGGCAAAAATGATATTTTTCGGTGTAACAAGTGTGCCGACAGCAACTATTTAATCGTGAATTTTTATTCCATTTAAAGCTGATAGGACAATTGCTTGATCCTTGGAAGGAAATTTAAAAGAGGTCACTGCTTGAGAATAAGATACCGGAGCGCTATTTTCGTTGCTATCCATTTTGAATGTGAATGATCATAATTGATATTGTTTGGTTGGTTCTGAAGCCGTCTCTGTCTTGGACAGAGCTAGGTTCTTAACTGGTTTAACCTTATCAGATTTCGATTCAATGAGATTGTTTATAAAATAAGTGATAATAATACAGATGGATTGTAGGTACTCACAGTAATTGATAGGGTACAATTATTAAATACACTATGCACTAATCCACTATACAGTTTTCAGCAATTTTTGTAGCTTAAAACTTGTATTTAGTAAACAAAGTTTGAGAACGATTTTTCAACATCAATCGTGACCAGGGTCGGTCTCTCTCACATGTATAGTTTATTTCTATGTCAATATTATAATTTGATAATGACAGTTGTTAAGTTGGAGTCAGTGATTTTGTGGCTTGGCTACTGATTTTTCACATATCAAAACTGTTTGTTTTCCCGATAATTCTCCTTCAACTTGAAAAAAATACTCACATAATCACTAGTAGGTAATTTCGATCCTCTTGAAATCCTGAATTATTTGACCGTCTCAGGTAAACTCCTTATGCAATCTGTGTGGAAGTCGGAGATGAGGTGAGATGTCCCCATTTCTGACATACTCATAATTAACCAGTTTGATCATTATTAGCCTTTGTTGGCTCATCTTTCAGTTCAAAGGCACCTAAAGTGGTGTTGTTTCTTCTTGGATTCTGCGATGCTAGCCAAATGGCATATGGCGGATGCCTCTATTCAGTAGCGGTTCACTCTGACAATTCTAGATCTTCTCGATTGACTCCGGTACAGGCAAATCAAGGATAAATCCATTGGAAAAAATTACCCATTCTGAAATTAGAGCTGTGGGCAATGAAACTTGTGTCCATCTCAACTCGTAGGATAGTTCAAATTGTTCCTGTATCTATTCAACTCTCTTCCATAAATTTATGGTCCAGCTCCCAGGTGACCCGTTGGGTGGAGCGGAATACAAATTATTTTTCTCCTTTTGTTGACATATATACAAAATGAAAGTAGAATTTTTATCTGGAGATATGTTGAGTTCCATTTGTGATAGGTTTTTTTTTAATTCTGTTTTTCAACGTCGGTCTATTTCTGCGACTGAGGCTAATCACCGACGCCGGGAGCACTCTACCCCTGAACGGAAATTTTGGCGAACCCACTAGTGTTCCAACCAGTGGTGGCGTTCTTTAACGAGCCCGACATCTATGGGCTCGGACCTCGGTTTTACGTCTCCTCCGAAAGACAGCATATCTACATTATACCTCGTGCTCATTGGTATAATGCCTGCGAGTTCTGATATGCTAGTCCGCTGCAGGCTGTACGGGCCCTATACGATGGTTTTCCCTGGCTTGGTCACTCATCCAAGTACTAACCATGTCCGACCTTGCTTGACTGTTTGTGATAAGTTAAGATTTTTAACTTGATGAAAACTCAGTGTTCAAAGAAATACGTCATTTCACCAACATAAGTTTATCTAAAATCTACAAAAATGATCATTAGAATTAGCAAAGTCAAAGAAATTGCTAGCTCATCACAAAAATAGTTGATTATTAATGTAGTAAAATAAAACAATACGTGCTAACAAAACTAGCCTAAGTTTCAATAAGGTAATATACCTCTCCAAATGTACAGGGAATGCGGTAAACAACTTAGAAGACTGGCGACTCTGAACAGTGTAAGACTGGAGTGGGTCCCAAGTCATAAAGGAATCGCAGGCAATGAAAAAGCTGACGAACTCGCAAGAGTAGGATCGTCAACTTTGATGAACGGACCCGAACCTGCCGTGGGCATCCCCAGATGCTTAACGAGGTCATGGTTAAAAGGGTGGTTGGAATAAGAACATAATAAACACTGGAAAAATACGACCAGACAAATACATAGGGAGAAATTCATAAAAGAACCATCAGAAAAAGTAGCGAAAGAACTGCTCTCAATAAGCAGGAACAAACTACGCACCATAACGGAGCTACTTACGGGACACTCTCCCACAAAAGAGCACCTAAACAAAATAGGGCTGTATAACGGAGACCTTACATGCAGAAGATGCAAAAAGGTGTAACGTTATATTTGACCACTATCATTGGAATATTTAAATATCTACTGGACGGCGAGTAGCCAGTCCTTTTTCCCTATCAACATGTGATTCTCGTCGAAAACCTGTAGCACCGGCGACTGAAAATATCACAGTAAAATATAAAAAAAAATGTTGGTTTTGTGTGTTGAAGCACGTTGTTTTCACATTGGTTTAGTCGTTTACTTTCCTTAATTTCCCACGTGTCTGAGATGGAAACTACTTCGTCCGGAATTGGCAGGTACAGGTCTCAGGTACAAAGTTCAGGTACAACTTCCAAGTACAAAGTCTCAGGTACGTCTCAGGTACTACCTTTCAGGTACGAAGTCTCAGGTACTAAGTAAGTCTCAGGCATTCACATTGAATGCACTTTAGGAAAGATAAAGTTTAATAAAAGATAAATTTTAAAAATTCAACTTGATTGTTTCATGGTTCACAGGAGAAAGAAAGCTTATTCTCACTACTCGCTATTAAATTGTTGAACGATGAGCGATGAGCGATGAGCAATCGACATACGTTACATATTTCTTTCCTGTCCACATGCTCCGCTTCGATAAAGAATTTAAGTATTCGTAGTGTGTTCTTAATTTTGGAACTTTAGTTCTTTATGCCAGGTTATGTTTGAGCGACCAGGGGTCGCGACGCAAAAGATATGACCGTTACGCGTTACGTTACGCTGCGTTATGTTACATTGCTTCGTTATGTGCCTTGCTTCTGCGCGCTTGTGCCTCCTTAGTCTCTCTCTCGTTTACGAAGCAGCGATTCATAATAATAAATATGCTCATACCCGGATTCGAACCCGGGCCGCCCGCGTGCAATGCGAGCATTCTAACCACTGAACCACCGATGCTATATTGAAATTCTATGCAAAGCTGGTAATGCTAGTGATCTACTTGAATTTCGGATAAATTTTTACTATTATTTCCATAATTTTTTTTGCGCGATTAAGGGGTCTAGCTACTTTTAGAAATACAGGGTGTTGAAATTTTGAAAACTTGAATGTTTTAATTCGATAACTTCAAAATGGATGGATAAATTGATTTGACATTTGGCAGGTAGTTTTTAAATGTAAAAGGGCATATTTTGAAAGAAATTGTAGTTTGTGCAACTAGTGTGGATATGATGGCCATATCGCACGAGGACGAAGATGAAGCACGACGCCGTAGGCGGAGTGCTCAATCGTTCAAGTGCGATATGGACAATCCACACGAGTCGAGCAGCATATTTTTTCTACGACCCACTTAGGAAAAAATCTAGAAAATAAAAATTTCTATAAACTGTAATATAACTTCAAATTAAAAATTTAACAATTCAATTTTATGTTTCCACTAATTTTGTGAAAAACGAATGTCCAATTTGTATAATGCTACGGTTTCCTTTTTTAAATATACGATGCTGTTATAAGTAGATGTTGTCAGTCGGACTCCCTCATGAAGGGTACCGTACCATTATCTATAATAATGAATATTCTGCTAAATATTTCAAACGTCTACCTGTTGTCGTTACTAATATCAAGCAGAATGATTATTTAAAAATAAAATTAACAATAAAAAAAAATTCCTCGCGGGGAATCGAACCCGGGTCTACCGCGTGAGAGTCTGGTGTGCTTACTACTCAACCACCAAAGAATATGCAAATTGTTTATCTATAACGTCAGATGTATTACATAACTTTTGCTTAAAAGGAACTAAAGTTCCTACCGTGTGTCCCGCGACACGTTCTACCTTTTTTATCTCTGTATAGGAGAGAAGAATTGAAATATTTGACCAATATCAGTGTATACTGATCCTCACCAACGGAGATTATTCGTCGCACATTAAATGTAAAAATTTTGCCTACGAGAATCACATCTTGATAAGGAAAAAGGACTGGCTACTCGCCGTCCGGTAGATATTTAAATATTCCAATGATAGTGGTCAAATATAACGTTACAAAGGATACCGAAACAGCTTTGTATATACTATGCAACTGTGAGTCGCTGGACCACAGAAGGCAGAAACTGTATGGCAGAACCCAAATGACTCCAGAAGACTTCTACAACCAACCAGCAAAGAACATGTATGAGCTAATACAGGGAACGGATTGGCTGAATGGGTTGTAGTCAGAACACTAGGAGTATCCACAATAAGCCCAGGAGGCTGAGGTGGTACCGGCGAAGGGACGGCTCCTTAGGAAAAAATTGCGTTGATCGGTATTTAAGAGCACCGAATTATGATCTCCATTTCCAATACAATCGTTCCACTTAGGAAAATGTTTCACCAACTCCTCCATTAATCATACAAAAATCAACGAGTTACATTCATGCTGGAAGGAAATCATTCAGATATGAAATATATTATCGAATGGAATATTTTTGTTAATTGAATATTATAGTGAATAAAATTTTATTACATTATAATGCATCGGTACGCGTACCAAAAAACATTGAAAACATTTTTTCCAGCTTGATATGTACCTATAAACACTTGTTTTGCGACTGTCAACCGTGCAGCATGTAAAGACGTCCCAAAGTTTACACGATTATTGAGTGATACTATTTATAATGCTTTGATTTCCCACTTTCACTTGTAAATGTAAACCTGGGTAGTGAACTGCAAATCTCCGTGTTCAACAGAAGTATGCATTTGCAATCAATCAGTGTTGCGATATTTGCTTTTCCCAATAATCTTATAAGCGTACAAGCCGAGATAATATTATATCTGATTAATCGTGAAAATAGAAAATGATCCACGTTTCCTTACGAATGTTAGTGTCGAATCCTTTGCACCCACTCTTCAAATTAAATTTATTCTTTTCTATGAATGTGATAAAATAGAGTTTATCACAACAGCTAGTCTCTTCACATGAACAATCATAAGCACAAAATGCCGTATTAAGTTGTACTGAACAAATCAATAGAAAATAAAACAAATTGGTACTCACTAATTCAATTGATTGTAGCATAGCTTTTGAATATTATAACGTATTTTCCTCAACTTCTGTTAGTGAATATATATTTTTATTTTATAGGAAATCTTCAATATCTTCGACTGGGTGATAACAATATTCACACAATTCCAACAGATGCATTAAAAGAACTGCACCGTTTGCGTCATTTGGATTTGAGGTCTAATAATATCACTTATATTGCCGAGGATGCCTTTTCTGGATATGGGGATTCAATAACTTTTCTCAATTTGCAGAAGAATGAGTAAGTTTCATTTATCTTTTTCTTCATACTAAGTTAAACTTCATATCTCATGAGAAGTGATTGTCTCCTGAAAACATTTATTATACGAATCATCGCATCCCTTTCCCAGAATATAGAATATCATATATATATATATATATATATATATAATTTAATGAGAAATATTTGCCAACTATTTGTTTAATGGGAGTTTTTTTGGGGATTTGACAATAATACCGAAGTGTACTCTTTGAAGAATTTAATCCGAGCTTTCGAACCACTATGTGTTCACTATCAAGGACTGAAAATGTTGATTCAGATTCAGATGATTGATTCAGATACAGATTGGTACGATGGAAATTAGATTCCAAATCGGCTCATTTTTGATAAACGTCAGAATTTGACGGTAATGTTAGTTTGTGTATTGTTGTATATTGATGTCGATGTAGTGACTATGGAAATTGAAGTATTGTGAAATTTTCGATTGGTAGTACTCTATGGTATGTGGTGGTACTCTATGTATAATTACATAATTACATGAGCTCCTAACATTGTGTTATGATATTAATATTATTAATATCCAACTCATCAATGGTTTAATCAATGTCCATGGTTGATTAATTTCTATTTTCGGAATGAAAAATATAACCCTAAGTTAATATACACAACACAATGACATTTGATTCACCTCCGGCCGGTATAGCCTCTGAACTCCGAGTAACCAACAAACATACTTTTCCAATCACGTGACCATACTCTTCTCTACTCACTGGAGTAAGTTTATGAACGTAGCCCAGGATCATAACGATAATACCCTACATGTGCTGTTTTCAGTTTGATGTATTTTTTTTATTGAAAATTTTTTGACAGCTCCAATAACCAATAAAATTTCCTTATTTTTCATCATATGAACAATTTCACCCAATCATGTCAACATTACACTGATAACAGACCATGGGCTGTTTTCACGTTGCTATGGACACATACCTATTGACTTATTTCGATTTTGAAGTTTCAAATATTTAATATTTGGAAATGTCACAATTTGGTTGTAATTCAATTGGTAAAAAATTTTCTATCCGAATAATCCTCGGACATTGATAAATGCTCAAACATTTTATGACAACTTTCTCAAGCCCAAGCAAAAAGCTTTCGGAATCTGTCATAAAATTTTTTCGAACAATTATCAATGTCCTTGGGTTATTACTACTGAAAATTAATTAAACGTCAACCTGACAACTGGCTGAAAAATGTCGGGGAGATTTGGTATAGCATCTACCGATTCAATTAATTTGGCAATAATTGTACTCTCCACCACTGTAGTTTTAAATGAAAATGAATAATATTTGTTTGATTGAATAAATTTTGTATTGAAAATTTAAACGTTAGATTGACAATAAAATTTTTGATATCTACTAAGTAAAAAATTATCCTATCGAATACTCCTCGGGTATTGATAAATACTCAAAATTTGGTCGTAGAGAATTTTTCAAGCGAGCTGCTCAAAGATAATAGCCCTCGGCCTGCAGCCTTGCAGCACTGTTTCAGCATTTTCTATGACGAAATTATCTCGGTATTATCAAGACCCTAGGGGTATTACTACTGATAATTCTGCTTCCTCATCGATAATACCTTGTTTACATTGAAACGTCAAAATTTTACTCCGAATTTGTCATTATTGACAACTAAAAGTGCTTCGAATTTTATTGAAAAATGAACACAAATCGATTCAGTGTCATCACCCAAGAGAATATTGAACATTTTATAAAAAATTACACCCCACAATTGATAAAAAAAATAATCTTCCCAAATACAACTCGTTCTCCAAATTTTATCACATAAATTTTTATTCTCATCACTCAAACTTGTTTATTTGAGGCAAAAACACTCAAACAAACCGAATCGGTTTGTTTCCATATTTTTGCCAAATAAACAAGTTTTCGTGGAAAAGAAAAAATGATCAACAGTAATTACACAAGTGGTGGTAATTTTTTGATAATTTCAACTAGATGCACGGATCTTTGTTGCTATGGAAATCTCACGAGTGGGATGTCTTAGTAGTAATAAAGATGAGTGCTAATCTAGTTGAAATTATTTAAAAAAAAATTATTACCACGAATGTAATTCAGTAATATTTTTCGAACCAATAAGCAAAATGTGAATATGTTAGTATCTTTATTGAACAGGTTAACTGACAGCAAATTTTGAACGTGAAATAAAAATGACACTGACAAATGTCCGGTACCCAATGGCTTACGCATCCATTCAAACGAAGATCCAATCAAACAGCGTGAAAAAATTATCGCTACTAGCAAATTATCAGTGCGATTTTGATGCCATTGGTCGATTTGTCTTCTCAAACTTATTTATCCTCATTAACTATTTCTACAAATATAAATGACACTCTAAAAATGTTTACTGATAGCATACTTGCTGATGCCGACACTCACATAGGTAAAACAGTCACTTCCTCGGCACATAAAGCTGTGCCTTGGTGGAATTCAGCTTGCGAAAATGCCACCCGCGAGTCCAAACAAGCTCTTAACAGGTTTCGACGTTATAGAACACAAGAAAACTTCCTCCTACACAAAAATCTGAAAGCTTAAGCAAAGTACTTAGCCAAGCAAAGCAAAAAATCCTCTTGGCAAAACTATACCTCCTCTTTGGATCGTAATACAAATCCCAGTCAAGTCTGGAAAAAAATTGCTCAAATTCAAGGCAAGAAAACCAACACCAAAATTCCCTCCTTAATACTTAATGATACTGTTATCTCCGAAAACCAAACAATTGCCGACTCCCTCGCTCAAGTATTTGAAGACAAATTTAATAAACGTATCCCCATCTCTATCTCTCCCAATTCACATATTCAGCCTTCCTCCTCTCTTCAGTCAAATCCTCGTGATGGTGCGTCTATCAACGCCCCTTTCAACCTAAACGAACTGAAGTCTGCATTGTCTACTTGTAGAAATTCAGCTGCCGGTCCTGATAAGATCCCTTACATATTTCTCAAAAAACTTTCCAATCCATCTCTCACTAAGCTTCTCGATATCTACAATCTTATCTGGAATACTCAACTGTTCCCTGACGCATGGCGCAAATCTATAATCATTCCAATAAAAAAAGCAGATCAATTCATCTTATCGCCTAATTCCTTCCGACCGATCTCACTTACTTGCACTACCTGCAAGCTCCTGGAGAAAATGATCAACAGAAGACTCCTTTGGTTTCTTGAAAAGTACAAAATCATTCCCAATGCCCAATCCGGCTTCCGGCGACATCGATCCACTCGCGACAACCTTGTTCTTCTCCAAACACACATTTCTACAGCAATAAATAATCACCAAGACGTCGTTGCAGCCATCTTTGACATCGAAGGTGCCTTTGACTCGATATCTAGGACTGCAATTCTAAATAAACTTTCCCAATACAATCTCCATGGTAACATTCAGAGTTTCTGCTAATGGTAAATTCTCCTCACCTCACCCACAAAATGCTGGAGTCCCTCAAGGATCAGTATTAAGCTCTACCCTATTCATCCTCACAATGAACGAACTCTGTGACAATTTTCCTGCACCCATGAAACACGTATAATATGCTGATGACCTAATTGTGTATTGCCATGGTAAATCGATCTCGGCAACTTGCAAACTCCTTCAAACCGCAGTAAACCTTCTACAAAATAGATCTACTCACCTTTGATTATCCTTATCCCAAAACAAATCCAAAATAATCAAGTTTTCAAGAAAAACATCTTCTCCTCTACCTCACATTTTCTTCAATAACATACTCGTACCCATTGCGAATCAATGTAAAATTCTTGGAATAACCTTCGACTCCCGACTTAACCTGGAAACACCATATCCATGAACCAAAAGACATCTGTATAAAGAGACTAAATATACTTAAAACCCTCAGTCACTTTCACTGGGGTGCCGACGAAATCGTATTATTAAGAGTATACAGAGCTCTCATCTGCTGCTTTATTTACATGTCTGCCCCCAAATCTGTCACAGATTTACTGAACTCTGTACACAATATCGCTCTTCGCCTCTGCCTTGGTGCCTTTCACTCTAGCCCTGCTGATAGTCTCCACATTGAAGCTAATGAACTACCCCTACCCCTGAGACGCCAATCCCTACTCCTCTCATATGCTGCCTCAGTATCCTCCAATCCTCTCAATCCTGTTCACTCGCTTTTCATTTAATCGACTAATCTTCCTACTTACCCTCGAACAGTTATAAAATCTATCCCCCAAATACTCAATCCTTTACTCAAAGATACCGACCTTTCTCTGACCTTCCCGCTCCCTCTACCTTCTTCTCCACCTTGGACCAAAAATATCCCTACAATCGATACCTCACTTACCATTTATAATAAGCATGAATCTCCCACTGCACTTATAAAGAAAGCATTCCTAGAATTACTACAAAAAAAACCGTATGACTTAATACTCTACACAGACGCTTCCAAAACTGACTCCGGTGTTGGTTGTGCAGTTTCCTCGAAGCATGAACTCATAAGCTCCTTCACCCTACCTATAGTGTGTAGCGTTCACACAGGCGAGCTACAAAGCATTTTTCAAGCTCTCAAAAGCATCCACCTACCCCACAAAAATATTTCAATATGCACTGACTCCCTTTCCTCCATTCAGTCAATCAAGTCAATCTTCTCTGACCACCCAATTGTCCAGAATATACACGACATCTATCAAACTCTCGTTGCTCAAGATATAACAGTCTCTCTCATCTGGCTTCCATCTCACATCGGCATTGATGGTAACGAAACTGCGGACCGCCACACGAGAGATGCTACCACTGAGAACGACACAACACACATTGTCCAACTCGCAACCGACCTAAAGACCCACTTCAAAAACGTTACACAAGATTCTTGGCGACACCTGTGGCGCAATAGCACGACAGCAGTCCATGAGATCCATCCATCTACTTCTCCTCTCTCCCTGAACTTCTTAACCCGGAGAAAGGCTACTACAATAAGAAGAATCCGAATCAGTCATACCAAACTTTCACACGGATATCTGATGTCTTCAGGAAACCGTCCCGTTTGACATGTCTGTAATGATATTGTGACCGTTAAGCACATACTGACGGACTGCAAACAATGTTCTGGCTATATATAAACAACTTGATCTTCGGCCCAACCTCAGGGAAATGCTCCACTGCCCTACCGAGATCAAGAAAGTCTTACAGTTCCTGAAAGATACTAACCTATACTGTAAAATCTAACTTAAATATTTGTAATAACTATAAAAATATCTGTATTTATTTTTTCTGTGCCAATGACCAGCGCTGTCGAGGCACGTTAACCTAAAATAAGAAAAAGATAAAAAAAAATTTACTTTGAATTTATCAATATTGACAACTGAAAGTGCTTCGAAGTTTATTGGAAAATAAACACGAATCGTGCCTTCACCCAAGAGAATATTGAACATTTAATACATTTGAAAAAAAGAGCAAAATCCTTTCAAATTGTTAACACCAAGAGAAATGAATATGAAAATGGAAAAAACCATGATCAAAGGAAAAACAAGTAAAATGAGAAAGAGAAAAAAGAATACGGATACAAGGAAAGGAACATGGAGTATGGAAAGGCCAGGTGAAGAGGAAAAGTTGATGAATAAGGTAAATGTACCAATGCCTGACACTATAAGGGAATGGTCACTGTAATAATAAGTTATTAATAGAGAATCGAAAAATAAGGTCCCACTTGTGTTTGTGTATACTGAATATGCGTTCTATTAAAGGGAAAATATTCTTTTTGTTCATAATACCAATTAAAATGTTTTTCATCATATTATTTGCTCATTTGCATTTGTACTAGTAGCTGACATGAGAAAATTGTAATGTCACCAACAGCTGACAGGTAAAAAAATGAAAATAGTCTTATTCACTAAAGGCTGTTTAATGAAATATTAACATGGTATTTTCGAGGGTATTTTATTGAAAAAAACTATTATCACATAAAAATTAACTCAAATTACTCTTAAGAAACTTACTTATGAAAACTTAAAAAAGTTAACTTGTAGAAACTATAAAATATCTCATTTCCTCTACCGCAAAAGCACCCCTATTGTTTATTTTTTTTGGCTGAGAAATTTTTTTGTCGGTGCTGTCATACCATAAAGAATATTTTTATGTTTTTGTAATACAAGGTGGTACGGGGAACTTTATATAGCTTGCTGGCATTCAATATATTCATGCCGTTTTTTCCATAGCTTCTTCGGAATATTTTAGTATTTTTTTGTCCATTTTTCTAAAATAAACAAATGAATGAATTCCAAAATTTTGAAACCAATATTGCCAGATACTGGAACATCGTGATAGTAAATTATTGTACCAGTGTTTGACAATTTGTCAGCTTTTAGAAATATCAATTTGAAGGGACCCAGTACCTGACAATAATTGAATATATCTTTAAAATATAAAAAATACCTGAAAAATACAATAATTATATCGAAAATATTCCAATGTTTAAGCTAGATGCAAATATTTACAGGAAGGAAATGAAGAGAAGAAGATGAAGAATACGCAACAGAATCGGGTCACATGGGGGCAGCTGTAGAAATAATTGATTGTGACGAATACATTTTTGAACACCAAGACATTCATGAGTTTACAAGAGAAGTTAAAATCAGAAATGAGAAATCCATAATCGATTACGTGTTTATAGAATAAGAAAACAAGAAATGTGTACTTGATACAAATTGAGAGAAGGACTAGAAATTGGTAACGACCGTTACCCATATCCCTCTAAAAAACCAGAAAGTAGTATAAAACCAACCAAAAACGTGAAACATGATGTGCCTGGTGGTCAAAAGAAGTGAATGAATGGATGAAAATTGACAAACAAAGGGGGAAACTGTTCTTGAACAATAGAAGAACAAAAAATTCGACAGCGATATAAAACAGAGAAATTTGGTGATAAAATGTAAACAAACAATAAGGCTAACTGAAAATTATTTCACAAAAAACAGGAACGGAAAACAGAAGTGAAGTAGTATCAAGGATAAAAAGCAGAAGTGGAGAAATAATAGCGGAAAATACCGAAATGATGGAAAGGTGAAGGAAATATTTCCAAAAATAACTGGGAGTAGACTAAGACCATAAAGAACAGGGAGTCTTGAATGGACAAACACAAATCCATGTTGAAGAAAATAATATAAGTGAACAGTATACAGGGTGCGGCACCGAAAACGAATCATCGCATGTCTTGGAAACACATTTTAAATGGAGAATATGAAAAAAGGGGTTCATTTTCCAAAGAGGACATCATATCCCCAACTATCCTACATCAATTCCTTTCCCTCTGTCACCATTACCAATAAAATTGAAATGGGGAAAGTACTGAGTGTGACACATCATTGAAAAGGTAATTTTATAAGGAATTTGACCATGTGGCAGTTTACTACTTAACTTTTGACTTTGGCACCATCCTGCGCATTTGAAAGCAAAACTCAACTATTCAATAGACAATTCATGATAAATATAGGAGAAATATGAAGAAGTGGGCATAAAAATTGAGTTGGAAAATTTAGAACAGCCACCCTAATTGGAAAGCGAATTACTCCAATGTAAAGGCTCAAAGTGTTTATTGACGGATATAAATTATTCTTGAATCTGACGCTTTGGAGCATTTGTGGAATTATTCAACGACATTTGGTAATAATACGTTCACGTAATTCTTTTAAGGGCAACGTGGCGCTGAGTAAATAAATTGATTTTTCGCCAACAATTTATCCAAATTTTCGGAGTTTGTTGTGAGAATTAATAATTTACAAATACCTCAGGCAATTATTAAAAGTGTAAGCTCAGTGCATGTGCATTAAAAACCAGGAAAAGAGTGAGTAAAATATGAAAAGAACAAGTAAATAGGTTATTTAGTAGATATCTGGTCATAAATATTGTACGAAAAAAAAGTTGTTCTAAACCTGGTCGCAGTAAATTATTCCAAGGTATTGCCAGATCGACAGAAAGGAAGAAATTTTGAGGAGAAATAAAATTTAAAATCATAAACGAGAAATTAGACAGTGAATAACTGGTTGCAAGCTGGAAGGATTCGACGGGTTGACTGGCCCTGACGCTTTGCCGCTGTGTAGCCAGAAAATACAAGGATCCATAAGCTAAAATACATAAAATGACTCGGACGACTACCTGACGGACGAGGGAAAAAGAAAGAAATACTACACAGATGATCTGTTCAGAAGATCGAAGAGATCACTTAGATCTCCGAGCAATGGAGAACAGCCGAAAGACACCATGAAAGATCAATTAGTCGAGATGATGAATATGATGAGAAACCTGACAGGAGATATAAAGGAAATCAAGAGAGATCAGCATACAAACAACGAAGAGACTGAAATACTGATGGAAGAAATAAGAAACCTAAGAGATGAACAAAGAGCATGGAGGGAGGAGATCAAACAACTGAAGAAACAGAACGAAAAAACCATGAACGAAGTCAGCACCCTCAAACAAGAAATTAAAACGGCAAATGGAAAGGTAGAAAAGATGGAACGCGAGAAAAGAAGAAAAAATATATTACTGCAGGGAATACGAGTGAACACAAGTAATCCCAAAGCGTTGAAAGAAAAAATGGAGAATTTCATTGAAAATAATTTGGGGGTATCAATAAAAGCAGAAGCAGCATTGAGATTGGGGGAAAATACTTATTTGGTTGAACTAAATAGTAAAGCGGATAAAAGCCTGATAATGAACAACAAAAGGAAATTACGAGACACGGAGGAGAAAGTATATGTAAACGACGATATGACAAAAGAAGAAAGAACAATACAAGGGATAATTAGGAAAACTGCTAAAGAGGAAGCTGCAAAAGGAAAAAATATAAAAGTGGGGTTCCAGAAAATAATAATGAACGGGAAAATCTGGAACTGGAACAGCCAAACTCAAGGGCTGGAGAAGTACGACAAAGGCAGAAGCAGAATAACTCAAATGACAAACTAAAAATAAAAAAACAAAGTACAGGAAAAAGGAGGGACGACAAATGCAAAGAAAGAGGTTATGAAAATTGCAACCTGGAACATAAAAAGTTTAAATGGTAAAGATAACGAGTTAACAGAAGAATTTAAAAAACTAGACTTGGATATTCTTGCGATAACGGAAACAAAAAGGAAGGGGAAACATACCGAGGAATTAAAAAATGGGCATCTCATGCTATTAAGTGGTGTAAAGGAGGAAGCTAGAGCTAGAGAAGGTGTGGGATGTATAATAAACAGCAGATATACGAAAAATGTGAACAAATGGGAGTACATATCCCACAGAATATTGTACATAGAATTAAAAATGGAAAAAGAAGGAAAACTAAATATTTTAATATTATATGGCCCAAATGAAGACGAGATAGCAAACAAGAAGGATGAATTCTGGAAAGAAGTAACACAAGTGATTGAAGACTTGAGGGGAAAAAGACTAATATTAGGAGATCTCAATGGAAGATTCGGGGTACAGGATGAAAAATCGAGAGATGTTATAGGAAAATTTGGTGAAAATGTGAGTAATAACAACGGCAACAGAATAATTTATTTCTGTATTCAGAATAACATGCTAGCTATGAATGGACTTTTCCAACATAAAGATATCCATAAGTATACTAGGGAGATAAAAAGCAGAAATGAAAAATCGATTATAGACTATGCAGTGATTGACAGGAGGTATGGAAGAGAAATAATAGATGTTAGGACTAAAAGGGGACCAGAAATAGACAGCGACCACTACCTTGTAGAAATAAAAGCGAAGCTGTTAATCCAAAACAACACAGACAACAAAGGACAATTTCCAGCATCCAAAGGTAAAACGCAGGATGCGATAAAAACATATAGGCTAGCCAACAAAGAAGTAGCAAACAAATACAGAGAAGAAGTATACAAAATACTCCATGAAACAGAAAATGATCAGAGATACAACATAGAACAGGTCTGGAGTTGGTATAAAAACAAACTAATACAAGCTGCAGAGGATATATGTGGAGTGACAAAAATTTGCAGGAATAGACACTCGAGAAGGACTTCATGGTGGACAGAAGAGGTTAAAAGAGAAGTTAAGGAGAAAAAATCAAAATGGAAGCAGTATTTGAAGGAAGGTACACCAGGCTCTTATAATATATACAAAGAAAAAAGGAAAAAAGTGAAAGATATAATAACGGAGGCAAAGAGACAATCATGGGAGCAATTTGGAACAAAAATGGAAGATGACTACCACACCAACCAAAAGCTGTTTTACAGAGAATTACGCAAATTACGCAAGAACGGGAGGCAAACAGGCTGATATCAAGCAAATAATGGAAAAAGAAAATAATATTCTAACGGAGGAAAATGAAATAATGGAAAGATGGAGGCAATATTTCCACGAATTGTTAAACCTACAGATTCATAATGAGGAAGACCTAGAGAAACAAGTTCAGTTTCAATGTGAAAAAGGAGAAGGAGAAATATCAAATAGGGAAGTCCTGGAAATTATAAAGGGGTTGAAAAAAAGCAAGTCAGCAGGTCGCGATCAAATCACAGCTGAAATGATGAAGAATATGGGAGAAAAAGGATTGGAGATTTTAACACAAATATATAGCAAAGTATGGAAAGAAGGAGTTGTGCCACAAGACTGGAAGACCGGAATAATAGTTCCTATACACAAAAAGGGCGACAGAAGAGATTGTTCAAATTACAGAGGTATTACACTGTTAAGTATTCCCTCCAAGGCCTACGAACGGATATTGGAAAAGAAACTTACAATACAAACTGGAGAATTGTTAGAACAATCACAAAGTGGATTTAGGAAAGGGCGTAGTATCAACGATTATATTTTTACGATTAAACAAGTAACACAGAAAGCAATGGAAAGAAATTTGGAAATATACCAGGGGTTCGTTGATCTAGAAAAGGCGTTTGACAGAGTGCCAAGAAATAAAATTAAAGATGTATTGAACAAAAGAAACGTGGATAAACAATTGGTGAATGCTATAATGAGCCTACATGACGACAATACAATATATGTAAGAACAGACAACATGGTGTCAAAGGAATTTTTAATCAATAGTGGTCTAAGACATGGAGGAGTATTAAGCCCATTATTATTCAACTTAATATTAGATGATGTGATGAAAGATACCAGAGAACATACTAAGCAATTGTATATTGGTCACAGACATCTACAGCCCGTTTATCTACGTGAATGCACTTTTGCAGATAACCTTGCAATATTCGCAAAAAGCGAACAGGATCTGCAAAGGAACTTGGACATTTGGAATACGAAGCTAGAAAATAAAAACCTAGAAATAAATGAAGAAAAGACAAAAGTAATGGTGACAGGAGAAAAGATACCCAAATAAATGTAAATCTCAACGGAAATTATCTGGAACAAGTAGAACATTTCAAATACCTGGGAGTAAACATCAATACAATACAAATAAAAAACATGTCGTTAACCCAAACAATATATTTTTTTATGGTAAAGGAATATATTTTACCGAGACAATACACTTTTTTATGATAAAGAAATGTCATTCTGCCATAGAATAATTTTATCTTATGATAAAACAATATTTATCCAGCAAAAATAAGTATTTTTGTCATTGCTCTTCAATAAATAATGTTCGAGACAAACATGATACATTTTCACAAGAATAAATATAATTTTCGATAGATAATTCATTTCAATAATGACAATGAATATGGTTTTATTCATAGGTTATATTACTTCCCGAACTTGAAACAAATCCTTTCTTGACGACAAATTAAATATTACTTAGGCCATATGGAAAATTATATTTATTTGACATAATAGGATTTTAATTGTCACAAATAAATCTTTTTCTCAGTGTATCAGCTTCAAATGGAATAAAAATTCACGATTACATAGTTGCTGTCGGCACACTTGTTACACTGAAAACTATCATCTTTGCCTCTCGGATAGCAAATAACAGAATTTGCTTATACCTCAGTAGCACTAATATAGTCGATAATTTGATCAACAACCATAAATCAGTAAAAATAAATAACAACGGAATTGAAATAAGAAGACTCATTACTCCTTCTAAAAGACTGACAATATCCAATGTATGCCCATCGATACCAAACAGTACAATTGAAAAACTATTAAATAGCCTAGAAATTAAAATGATGTCTAAAATAACATTTTTAAGAGTAGGGATGCCAGAGTCAGATTACAGCCAAATACCTACTTAGTTTCAGACGACAAGTCTTTGTAGCTCCAACAACATCTCTCTTACCAGATTCAGTACTTGTTTCACACGAAAACACTCAATACCGAATATATATTTCTTTAGACAGATTAAACTGCTCCAAATGCAGGAAAACGGGACACAACGACGAAAATTGTACTCTAACAGATTCAAATATACATGAAAATACTCTCACTAGCGAAAATTCCCAAAACTAAGAGATCCAACAAGGAAGTACTCACATGGAGAGAGCAGAAACACACTCTGAAGTATATATCAATGTAACATTACCTGTAGATAATACAGATAACACAAAAACCGAACAAAACCCAACTTCTTCTGTCACCATACCAACACAAACAAAAACCATCAATCAACCCATACAATCCGACTCAATTGAAACACCAGTTTCTAGTCACAAGGAACATACTACATCCCAAAAAACCTCTACACCTTTGCCACCCGGCAAACGACTCCATCCATCCTCTCTTGATATCGAAGAAGACGATAAACCTCAAAGTTTTGAAATTCCCAAGAAAACTATTCCAAAGAAGTTTAAGACTAAGAAATCTATGGCTGACATTAAAACTCAATAATTGTCGCCTGTCGAAGAAATCATCTCATCCAAAAATCCTCCAAACATTTTAAACTTCACCGAACTTTGTGACTTCATTCCTAATGCTATTGGCTCAAAATATCCAGAGAGTATAGCTCGATATTACACAAACGACTTAACCAATTTAAAAATATTGCTAAGCGTAGTTCATAAAAACATTTCAGACAGAGGAATGAAAAGTAATATCACCAGAATTAAAAATAAAATGAGTATAAGTGCTGATATTTCAATTATTGAGGACGAAAGTGATTGCTCCTACACTCAAGAAGATACATAAGTTCATAGTACAATGAAATCTAAATGGCTTCTATAGCCATATTGAGAACTTGAAATTACTGATAAATAAAAAATCACCCTTAATAATAAACCTTCAAGAAACTCGCTTAACAAAAAACCATCAAAATATTCTTAAAAACTATCAAGGATTTATCAAAAATCGAACAGACCAAGAAATAGCGAGTGGTGGGGTTGCTATATTCGTGAAATCTAACATAGAGGCTACTCACATCCCAATAAAAACAAATCTGGAAGCTTTTGCCGTTTCTATCATACATTATACTAAGATAAATATTTGTAATGTATATCCACCCCATCCTGACCAAGAAAATCTTGCAGAATTACAAAACCTTATCAAACAAATACTATCTCCCAAGCTCATTTTGGGAGATTTTGATTGCCACAATATAACTTGGGGATCCAAAGAATCAAACAAGTATGGAAGACTTCTACAAGACATTATCAATGACTCTAATTCAGTAGTACTCAATACTGGATCACCAACGCGCTTTAATTCTTATTACGGAACAACTTCAGCAGTAGACCTGGAAATAAGTGATCCAGGATTAGCCTCCTTCCTTTTCTGGGAAGCTTTGGATCATCTGTACGATAGCGACCACTACCCAATTGTTACAAGCCACTTAGAGGATGCACAAGTGCAATCGAATCCAGTACTAACCTGGAAATTTGAGACAGCAAACTGGCAACAGTTTGCGGACCTAATTAATCACGAAATGACACACTTCTGTACAATGGGTAATATTGACGATACGGTTTCTTCCTTAAACAGCATAATACTGAAGGCAGCTGAAGCTGCGATAGAAGAGACTGAATTTATTAACAGAAAAACAGTACCATGGTGGAACAAAGAGATTGAAAATTCCCTGAAAGCCACTAAGAATGCTTTCAATATTAACAGAAGACACAAAAGCCAGGAAAATTTGAATACATTTAAATTACTACGTGCAAAAACAAGATATCTAATAAAACAATCAAAAAAGCATCTTGGGCCAACTATGTATCAACAATCACAGCAGATACTCCTCTAAAGAATATACACACCTCTTCCTAGAATACAAACGAGAGATGGAAGCCAACGATATAACTATCACAAATAACGTTTTATCCTCTTAATGAGCCAATTACTTTGGACGAACTTAACGAAAGTTTATTAACAACAAAAATCACCTTTGCTGGCCCTGACAAAATCCCATCCATTTTTCTTGAAAAACTTCCTTTTCCAGCCAAACTAATCCTTATTGATATCTACAATCGTATTTTTACCACGCACCAATTCCCTTCCTTATGGTCTAAAGCAATTGTTTTACCATTATTAAAGCCAAATAAACCAAAAACTGCTATGTCGTTATACCGTCCAATAACCTTAACATCAAATGTCTGTAAGGTAATTGAAAGAATTTTAAAAAATCGCTGCATATGGTACTTGGAAAAAGAACATCTCTAAGCACCAATACAAAGCGGATTTCGATGCAATAGATCTACCAATGATAACATAGTTGCACTGGAAACTGAAATTCATGAGGCATTTATCCAAAATCAAACAGTAATTGCCAATTTCTTCGACATTGAAAAGGCTTTTGATACCACTTGGAAATACCTTATTATAAAAACTCTACAAGATTGGGCATAGACGGAAACTTCTTGGCATTTACAAAAAATTTTCCAGACAACAGGTCTATTAATTTAGGAATCAACCAACATTTATCAACCCCAAAATATATACAAAACGGAATTCCACAAGAATCGGTTTTAAGTCCCACACTTTTTCTAGTGGCAATACATAGTATAGCACAAGAACTTCATCTTCCATTAAAAGCAAACCTCTACGCAGACGACTTCGCGGTTTACAGAAGAAGTAAAAATCCCACATTAGCTAGCTAATTTTACAATTTTTATTCAAGTTAGAAGGATGGACCAACAGAACAGGACTTACATTTTCAAGTGATAAAACCAAGGTGGTGGTTTTCAACAAACACAATAAAACATCAAATATTCAACTGCAGTTAAATGAATACATTCTAAAAATAGGAAATCAAATAACATTTTTGGGAGTAACATTCGACACAAAACTTAGATGGAACTTACACATAAACGAATTGATCCAACAATGTCATTCTCGATTGAATTTATTAAAAGTAATTGCACATCACTCTTGGGGAGCTGATACTACAATACTTTTAAATCTTCATAAAACACTGATCAGAAGCAAACTGGACTACGGAGCAATATGCTATGATTCTGCCAGCAACTCACTACTACACAAATTAGATACAATTCAAAGTACTGCACTCCGTATTGTGTTCGGAGCATTTCGCACCAGTCCAGTTAGCAGCCTTCAAACCCTAGCAGCGGAACCTCCCTTAAAATTTTGTAGAGAAAGGCTCTCCTTGAACTACGTTGTAAGGCTACGGACTACAGAGAATAACCCTTTGTCTTCTCTCTCGAAATCCAATAATCAATACTATCACTACCAAAATATCAGCCTAAGAAATCTTCCATTTCATGAAAAAATTAAACGCCAAAACTACAGACTAGAACTCAATCCTAATAAGCAGCATATACTCATCACCCCACCATGGAAACTATCTATCCCTAAAATGGATTTTTCCCTACAAAGATATCCAAAACATTCTTACTCCCAATCAATTATTAAAGCTAAATATCTAGAAACGATATCGCAATATCAAGGCTATAAACTTATTTTCACCGATGGATCCAAGAATAAGGATGGAGTAGTTGCAGCTGTCTACCATGACAAACACTCCGTAGCTTCGAAACTTTGAAAATAATGTAGCATATTCACCGCCGAGCTGTACGCTATTAAGGAAGCACTAAAACTTTGCAAATATATTGATTCCAATGTACTCATTATTAAGAGCCCTACAGGGATTGAAACAAATATATCCCAATCATACCGTCTTATCAGAAATTAGAGAAGATTTACAGAATCTGGTAATGAGAAACAATGAAATAAAATTTCTCTGGGTTCCATCGCATGCAGGAATCGAAGGCAATGAGAAAGTGGACCAAATAGCCAAAAATTCAATTACAAATCCCACAACTGATAATACTTCCTTAATGCCTCTAACAGATCTTAAAATCACCATCAAGGACCATATTTATAACACCTGGCAGCAATTGTGGAACGTGAACGACGCGAAGCTTAAAGAAACCAAACCTCGAGTGAGATCAAAGCTACCTCTTACACGGGGAAGAAAAAACCAAATCACTATCAACCGCCTCCGTATTGGTCATACAGCATTGACGCATCTACACCTCATCCCAAAAGAAGAACCACCAAGATATAATTGTAATATACAACTTTCCTCTAGCCATATCCTAAAAAGCTATCCACAGTACCATCAAGCCAGAACGATAGCACAATTACCAGAACAAATTGAAGATTCCCTAGTTTTAGAAATGGACAACGTAATAAACTTCCTAAAGAACACTGACTTATTTAAAAAAAATTTAATATTTGTTTGCATTTAATATTCTTGTATAATATTACACTCCCGCTAATAACCCTAGCGGTTGATGCGGTAAATAAATGAGAAAAAAAGACCTGGTAGTTATTAAAACGGAAACCTTTATTTTCATTCAACGAGAACATAGACGTATAGTTTGGCAAGTTTATCTGAAGCTATGCGGCATCGGTAAGAGGCGAGGAAAAACATGGCGCATATCTGTCAAACGTACAAATGGCGTACGGTACCTATTTCACTAAGTAAAACTGAAAATACAAAGGTCACTGACGATACCAACGCCCCTGGATAAATCAATATCAGTCCATTGACGAAGTGAGAGGGAAGAACATACGCACGCGCTTTCCAATAAGAAGTAACCTGGTCGATAAAAATCACCAATTATGTAATCGGAGGGTGTGGTCATTATGGTTTTCGTACAACGCTGCCAGAGCTTGAAGAAGCCCATAACAAATTTGAAAAAGTGTTCATCTTTTAATATTCATAAATTTAAAAAATAATGTTAATACAATAAATCCAAGGAAGCAAGTACATTATAAAATTAACGTTTAATCATATTTTTAATATTATTAATAATAAAAAGACCCATTTATAACTATTATCACTACATATTTAGCACTTCAGTTTTTCCATAGTTGAACGTGGCAATGTCAAATGTTTTCGACTGCATTCCTTCCACGGTTTCAGATGAACTTGCCAAAGTATAGTGAGATAAATTCCAATCCAAAGGTGATTATGCATTAAATTGTTAAATTTGGCTTTCACATGATTATTTTTTTTGTATCATTTTCAACCAATGAGAACGATCGATTTAGTTAAGTTACCTCGTATAATTTCGATAATACCTGATTATACATAGGGTAGCTCTACCAATCAAAAATTTTACAAGTGGTTAAACATAGAGTAGCTCTACCAATGGAAAATTTTACAATACTTTAATTTCCATAGTAACCATGTAACGTCTTTTGTTTACATTGGAGTTCATTAATAGTTTCACGCAACAGTTGAACCAAATGTATTGGTAATTTAAAATTACATAGAAATCGCTGATTCTAACTAGCTTGCAGATTATACTTATTGTTTTGTCTATTAAAATATATGAATTGCTTTGACGACATTATTATTATGTTGATTGCATTCATTTTATTTTACTTCGATTGGAAATAAACATGTGAGGAAATCGGTCTCTTGAGTTTAACTTTCATAATGGTTACTTAATTATTATCGATATCCTGAACTTCCATTACAACCACATCGACATCAATATACACTACAAAAACTAACATTACCGTCAAATTCTAACGTTTATAAAAAATGAGTCGATTTGGATTGAAATTTCCATTGTACCAATTTGTATCTAAATTAATAAATTGTCCATATTTACTTAACAAATAATCGTATCAAATACAATACGTACTTCAAAATAAATACGGTTATACACCTCAAACTTCCTGCATAATTACAAATCGCGTCAGTTTGACAGAATAATCCCCCCGCTTCGCGGTCGGATTGTTTAAACTGTAAAACTGACACTCTTTGTAATTATGCAACAAGTTATCGATGTATATTATTTTGAAGTACTTATAGTATTACTACTAAAAATACGCTTATTTGAACTGTCATATGTCACTATCAAATTCCTCATTAAAGCAAAAACTGTCTAAATATGGAATTAACTGTATTGAACAAGTTTATCCGGAAATTTATTCACAACAATCTTACCGGAAGTTTCTAGGTGAAAATGTTTAATAAGGGAGAATTGTTCGTTTAATAAGGGAGAATTGTTGATATCTATTTGGTCGAAGAAGATTATTTGAATATTTCTTCTAAAAGCTCAAATTCAAAATAAATAAAAACAAATATTCTGATAATCTTCTTAACGACCGAATGGATATCAACAATTCTCCCTCATTAAACCTCTTTACCTAAAAAGGTTCTAGTAAAATTTTTGTGCATGAATTTCCAGGTAATAATAATAATATTAATATTAATGATAATAAATGACTTTATTGCTGTGTTATGAAAATACAATACAAGCAAAGGCGACATTCGCTCTTAGATGATGTTCTCATACGAGAAGCACCAGCTAAGTAGCGCTCTTCCACGCAACCGCAAAACTAAAGATTGAATATTCTTAGCCCACAATAATGTCTTACGGGCTCAAATAACAAGATTATAATGAATAATTTTTCTCTATTCTTTCAACGTGACCACAAATGTTTTTCCAACGTGCACTTGTCACGTTGGCATATTTCTCCTCCGTTAGCTTCTCCACGTCGTCCAATTTGAACGTCGTATCACATTTGACCACCGATTATAAAAGAGGAAATAAGACGCAATCACGTGCCTTCTATGTCAAATTAATTCATGGTAAATTCACTAATTTGACAAAAAAATATAGTAGTGATAATAATATTAGATGGTACAAAGATTCAGTAAAAGATCCTGGGCTGTTGAGCACATCCCAATCGAATGAATTAATATTAAATCATGGAATCATCTACATTAATATTACTTAAAATTATTATGAGTGGACCTATTTTATTATTTTCACAAAGTACGGTGATAGGAATAATTTTGTACAATATACATGCACCAAGTTACTCTGGTGTCAAAAAATATTCTGTACTAGGAAGAATAATGAATAATAACATTCACTCACTCTAGAAAATCCGCACACACACGGTGGTTCTATAGAGTGATTATGCTGCCTATGCTCACATATGCGGCTCTGGTCTGGTGGCCGAGGGTAACCTTGGTCACGGCTAGATCGCAACTGGCACGCCTTCAAAGGGTGGTCAGTTTGGGGGCAACTGGCTGCATGAGGACTACACCAACTGTTGCGATGGAGGTGATCCTTGGTCTTCGGCCTCTCCACCATGTGATCGAGGCTGAGGCGGGGAGGGCTTTCCTGCGCTTGAAACGGCTGGGATACGTGCGAAGAGGGGTAGAGTGCAGGCACGTCAAGAAGCTCCGGCTCCTGGAAGATATTCCAGTTCTTGCTCGAGCGGCTGATGAATGCCTGCGTAAGTACTACTTCGCTACCCCATACAGGGTCATGATACGGGACAGAAAGTCCTGGGAAAAAGAGAGGAATACACAGCCTTATGGGACCGTCTGGTACACAGATGACTCATGCTTCGTCCGGTGATAGAGCAGGGGCTGGAATTTACCAGCAACCCAAGAACACAGGTTTGTGTACCATTGGGTGAGGGTGTATTTGCATATCAGGCCGAGATATATGCTATCTTGGAATGTGCGCAGATAAACCTAGACAGAGGTTATGTGGATCGACGCATAACCATATACTCCGACAGTCAGGCAGCAATTAAAGCCCTGAGTGGGTATACCAGCAGCTCAGGACTTGCTAACGAATGTCGAGAACGACTTGCTAATCTTGCAAGGCGGAACGTGGTGCGGCTAGAATGGATTCCAGCCCACTCTGGTTTTGAAGGCAACGAGATGGCGGATGCACTGGCTGAGGAAGGGGCGGCAGCTCCTTTCTGCAGCCCGGGCCCGACCCTGGTCCTAACAAAACAAAAAATACGCAAGGAGACGAAGAAGTGGCTGAGGAATCAGCACCTCGCTCATTGGAATGCTCTTCCAGATACATATCATTAAACAGGGTGCTCGAAATATTCGAAACATATTGAATGAGTATTTCTAAGTACGGCCCTGTAATCACATTTTTTAGTGGTCTGTATTCGTAAACATACAAACGCAATTGAATTTCCAGGATGCTTCTCTAGATGCACCAAAAAGATTTCATTTCAAGCTGAAAATTAAAAAAATCCTCTCCGATACCCAAAACGTGCATAAATTATTACTTTGACTGTAAATTTTTGGTAGTAACATTGTCTGCGGAAAAATGAGAAGGGAATATGTAGATTCGATTTTTTATACTTTTTAAAATTGTGGAGAGCAATTTCAAAAAAATATATATACAGGGGGTTGTTTTTGGGAAAGACGAGTTTTGAAACTTTTTGTTGAGCCAGACCTTCATTATTTTTCCGGAGATGCTTTTGATCGAGTTTCTAGGTAATGGTTATTACGTGTACCGAATTTCAAAATTATATACAGGGTAACTCGGAAGTTATGAGGTTCGAAAGAAATGGGATACATTTATAAAACACCCTGTATCTATGTTATAAAGTGCGGTAGGAACATTAGAACATTGGATATAGGTTTTTGGAAGCACCAAAGTGATCCCATCTACAGTTAAAGTTAGGCCCTTTCCCAATGAAACACCCTGTATTATGTCAACCAATTTGTGAATCTTGATTTATGGTTGTTTATCTCATTACCATTATTATTTTTACTTCTTATTTATCCTCAATTATGTAGTTAACCCTTTTTTGTATATTCACTTTTGTGTTTATATTCAGTTCAATGTGTTCAAGATTACTGATGACTGTAATTATGTAGGTAATATTTACAAAAATAAACTATCTATCCATCTCTGCAATCGTATGTTCAAAAGCCACTCATTTCAACAAACCGACTGTCAGAAACCGTTATGTAAAGTTTTTTCGTTTTTTACCGGATCATTGCCAGTAAGTAATTAAAAATATAACCTGCCGGAAAATTGAATGAATTAATAGGTCAACGAGCAGAAATATAAGCAGGAAAAGAGCTGGTGCGGTGTGAATAGAATTCTTAGTTATAATTCGAGCAAGAAATTTAATTTTTTTTTATATTTCAGCATAAAAACGCTAAGTGGAATGGTTTTTGAGAATTTGAATTCTTTAGAAACGCTCAACTTACAAAACAATAAATTGATGCACGTTCCCGAAGATGTAATGGATCCTGTTTTAGATACACTCCGAGTTGTTGATATAATGGGTAAGTGAAGTGTTCCAGAAAGACTATTATGGTTTTTTTTGTAATAAAATCACATTAAGTTTTTTATTGTTAGCATATTAGAGTATTTTTACAATTGTGATATAATTTCATAATATTAATATAAAATGTGAGCTGAATGTTTCTAAAGGTGTGGCAGTCCAATTGACATTCTAATTGATACCCAATAATCTTCATCAAACCGTACAATTCTCTAAATTACATGTGCTGCTGAAACGTTTTTGTTGTTCAGGTATAACGCAGATGAATAAACCTGTTTTGAAGTGAAAAACACGCCCCTTTCGGCGATAAATCGTTCTAGACCCACCTAAAACTATCTCCATCCTTACACATTACACATCGTCTGAAGAAGCACAGGACTCATTGATTGATTTCCAAGTGCTTCTCAGAATTAGAGATGTGGAAAATTGAGGAAGGAAAGTACCTACCTGAGTTTGGAACGTAGTGAACAGCCATCAGGCCGAGATTTCACATCAGGGTGAGAAAGGAAATAGTTTTACCAGGAAACGGCAAAGATGTACGCTGTTGAGCAAACAATACTGTTCAGAAAATTGACATAATAAAGGCGAAGATTAGTCTTTGTCTGGTGCAGTGGAAAGTAGTTTCAGCCGATCGCTCGGCGAAGGAATTGCCGTACCACTGTATGGTACAGCTCAAAATCGAGAAGTCGATCGAATTTTTTTTTGTTATGCGGTCTGATAGTTGAGGGGTACGTGAAGTAAGGTGAAGAGGGTGGGGAAGTAACAACTTATTATTATCATTATTATCAATATTATTATTATATATAAACATGTTTAAATAAATTTGTTTTCTCAGACAATCCTCTTCTTTGCGATTGTGAGCTTCAATGGTACAAGAACTGGTTGAGTAATTTGAAGGACAAAGACGATGATCTGATGCAGAAAAAACGAACAGTATGTACAATGCAGCATGAACACCGAGAATATAGTTTACAGAGTCTACCTCTTGAAAAAATGAATTGTATCATCAAAATCCTCCCCATCGGTGTAAGCGGTGCCCATACTACTAACTCTATTGTATTGACAGCCAATATTGGCACCACTTTATGTGTTTTAGCTAGATATATTCTACACTAAATAGAATTTAAAATATTATCATGAAGCTTATTAACGATTCTGTTGATTTGAAAAAAATGTATTTAGCATATAAATGTTTAATTATAAAATCTTAGGATTACGAATAGGTTGTCAGTTGAAATAGAAAGCATGTACCTTTTTTTATTCACATAGCTTCTTTGCTCTCCACATTCGATAGATGTCACTGGTAGTCAGTTTTTCTGCTAAAAATTTATAGTAAAGGATAGAAATATATTAACGATTTTGATAATATACCACGCATTATGTTTATTGATGTATCTAGAGAAGAAGAAAGATACCAATGCAGTAGTGTCGTGGAAAATTATATAGAAACTGAATCAGTTATTGAATAGAATACGTGCAGGTATCAAATAAAATTATCGCTCTTGAAAAATAGTATTACTTTATTTTAAATTATATCATATCTGGTTACAGCTTCAGTTCTATTCAGAAAGTTTGAGACTTCTTGTGCTTATGTGATATACAAACAGCTTCTAGATCGCATCTATTTTCAATGTACAACTTGAGATTCCACATTATATCCAGTGGATACTTGGAAATATATTGGGTGATTCATCAATCAATTCAATTTTATTTGACTATTGAGAAGTGCGCTGAATTAGACAAACGTGAAATAGAATAATACTAGGTCTATTTTCGCTCACTTTGACAATCTTGGGTAAATTTTTTTTATTAACAATTATCCCAAACCTGCATTGTAGTAGTAAAATGAAGAATACAGTTTGTATGTTTGCATTTGATGCCAAGACACGTATTGTATTCTATTTTTCAATTCCTACAAATAACAATACTGTGGTT
>CAJUYG010002640.1:17388-29151 GCA_910591675.1 Galerucella calmariensis | reverse complement strand
CTACAAGATTCTGTTTCTTCCTCCACTTGACAGAATTTAGTAGGCATACGGCATACTACATTTTCCCTCCAAAATACTTTAACAGGATAGTCACCTATAGATACCACAATTTTTTGGTAATTCGCTTAAAACTGATAAGAAGCTACAGTTTTTTCATATGGACAAACACTTTTGCAAAATTATAAAAATGTATCTGGAGTCAGTTACTGGCCACAATAAGCTGTAAAGTAAAAAACCATACTAAACATAATTTCAGAAATATTTATAATAGTTTTATGTAAGAAATACCCAATTTAATCAAAATTTAACATTTGAAAATTGCCATGCGCTGTTACAATAAACAAACTAAGGTTAGTGGCAACATTGTGCTCTCTTCACAAATGGACGGAGACTAGATATAGTTCTGTGGCTCTCTGGTCTTGTACTAACCTAACTTCACACGTGATATCACTCTTGTCTTTGTGTCAATGTCAAATAGATATTTCCTGACTTGACAATTGAAAAAAAAACAATAATAATTCTTATCATATATTCACTTATTTAAATGAATCAGACACATTGGTTTCTATTATTTTTGCGCAGTTTAAATAGTATATGAATTTCAATGTAATGAAATAGTAGTGGAGTAAGTGAAAATGTTTACAGAAGATTTTTATAGATACACAGTCCTATCTACACCAAATGTTACATATACCAGGTAAAGTCTCCATACATTGTTTATATATCCTAATTCAATTTATTATACAATAATCACCTTCCAGAACAAGATGGTATCAACAAAGAAGATTTTCTCTACTAGTAGTTGTACTAGTATCACCAATTGTTCTATTCTTTATTTTGTATGGCGTTTTGTTTGGATTTCATAGAAATATTATATATCCTAGGACATCAACTAAGAGTGAGTAGAGAAATATTTGGAATTTTAACTTAACCTATAACCACAATTTGTAAAGTAGATCTATTGTTACTAGTACATTGGGTTACTTTTATTTCAGTACACCAGGAAAGTATTCAGAGAGCATTAATTTATAGTAGAATGTATATTGCTAACAAAACTATTGACAATATTCCACAGCTTAAGGTACATAAAAAGTTGCCTGTTGATAAATTCAAACTTGTTTGCTATTATACATTACCTAGTGATGATAAAAACAGCTTAAAAGTGGAAGATTTGGATCCTAACCTCTGTACACATATTAATGCAGCCTTTGGTAAAATTATCAACAATACTTTATATATGAGTGAAAAACAGTTGGAAGGTCTGAAAAGTTTAGTCAAGCTTAAGGAGGTCAATAAAGATTTGAAGATTCTAGTCAGCGTTGGTGGGTCTGGAAACATTGACAATGGCTTTCCAGAAATGGTGTATAACCACAGCAACAGAAAAATGTAAGCTATTCACACAATTTTTGTGATTTTAATGTATTTTAACAAAGTTATTTTCTATGCAGTGTTGGTTTTCAAGACTAGCAATGTTATTATCACATACAACATATGTTTAATTTATTTGTCCTGAATTGTGTCACATGTGTAGCTTAAGATTACAGAGTTACATATTTCTCTTTAATAATAATCAGTGTATAATTCTCAGGGATTTTCTTATCTGGAATAATTTCATACACAAAACATTTACTATTATTTACAACACAGCAGCTTGGATAATATTTAACAAGTGGTTATCAATTTCATCCCACTGGAAATCTACCAAATTATTCAAATAGTTGGGATTCATATTTTAATACCAAATGATTTAATATTGACAATGATATACAAATTTGCTAGTAGAAACATGTATTTATTGAGAAAACAGGAAACATTATTATATGATGACAGAATATAGTATTTATCTCAGGTACTTGTATTAATTACATTACATAGTTTGTGAACTATATTTAATTCAACTGCAGGAGTTTTTCTCTTCTTTTTCTCAAAGGGTTTTTTCCTTGTGTTGTAGTTATTGCTGTTTGCTGTTTATTTTCATTCCCTGCTTTGAAAATAATAGGTATATGAATAAAAAAGGTAACCCACTGTCATTGCCGCTTGAGAAAGTTTTTGGTAGAGCCTTAGATGTGGTTCTGTGAATCTCTTGTTGTTTTGTTGGGTTTTTTATTACAAGAATTTATGCTTGTAAGACTTTGCATCTATTCATAAATCTATACGGATTCTGGATGTTTAAATTTCTGGAGTATATGCCATAATCCATAATAGAGCAATCTGTTAATACTGAGATTTTGTGTTCCTTCATTATTGATTTCTTATTCCAGTTCTCTCTTGTTGAGTAGTTAATCTCCCTCCCAAAGTTCGTTTCGTTTCGTTTCCTCTACTAATAGCTGCTTTTCAGTTAACAAGAAGGCAACAAACTTTGCCTTTGAACTTTTCTAACAAGTTTCAAAACTATCAAGCTGGTTTTTTTATATACATATAGTTGTCACTTCCTTTATAAGGAAATTCCTTTAGCAAAACACAAATATAGATAAGAAGTTCAAATACTTTTCTGTTATTTGATATGTACCACAATCACTGAAGTTTTAATTAAGATGGTGAAGATAAAAAAAGATAAATAGCTAATTGACCCAAATTTCATCAATTATGAAGGTATAATTAAATATAAACACCCTCATGAGAATACTTTGTAACTCCACATTTTTGTGAGGTAGTCCTTCCAATACCATCTGTTGCGAAAGTACTGAAACTGTGTAAGGCGGAAATTTTGTATCCATAAATTTACTGTAATGTAATACTCAACAAAAAGAAAACATTTCCGGCCTTGTGGTTACTCTCACTTTGTTCGTTTTTCTTAACATTGCATGGATTACAAATTATTATTTTAAGACTTTATTTCTTCACTGTGCTGTCACAAGACAATGTTTTTTATTTCCACTAAACAGATCTTCAACTTGTGTTTGGCGCAGACCTTCTCTCAAGTACACGGGAGTTTCTGTGGACTCTGCTATTTATTTCTCAATTATGACTATTTATTATTCTTGTTACTTAATTATAATTATTAAACAAATATCATCGCGGACTTTTTTGTTTTTGTTTGCCAACTGTCTTGCGCAGAAATCAAAATGGTTCTTGTTTATCTATGTCGCCACGTAACGTATTTTTCATATACCAGAGTCTATTGTATCTGAAAATATCTAGAAAAGCTTCAAAGAATTCCCTAATGTGCTTCATTGAACCATACATATGATAAAACATTTTTAATATTCTAATTTTGTGTTAACCTACAAAATGTGTATTGAAGTCAAATGTCAAATTATTAATATGACGCTGGTTTTGACAACAACTTCGCGCATTGGACTGCAACTTCAAATGGGATCTTCTTAGGTGAAACGGAGTCTGCTATAAGCATGTAACGACTTTTATAGGCAATTTTTGAGCTACTTTAATCTAATTTTCGTTCAGTAATATTTGAGTTCAACGCGCTTAGACAGACAGACTAACTACATTAAATTATAGATAAGCACAAGAAGCAAATTACCAAGATAACAAACACTTATACAATATAATGAAAATTATAATTTCCAAACAATAGAATGTTTTTTTTTTTTTAATCTGAACCAAAAAAAATGTTATTATAATACTTGATATGTTTCAGCTTCATAAAATCGGTAGTAAACTATGTAAAAACCGTAAACATTGACGGCGTAGATTTAGATTGGGAATTTCCGAACCTCGATACACATGATAAACTGCAGAGGATGCATTTCACTCAACTTCTGGAAGAATTTCGACAAAGTATCAACAGACAAACAAAACCATATCTTCTGACGGTTGCTGTTGCTTCACCGATTACATTAATTACCAATAGCTATGACGTTGCATACATGAATGAGTAAGTATTTCTTTGTGGAAATTCAGCCAGCAAAGAAAAAAGTATTTATAACATTTATTATGTCATTTTTGGATGTCTATGTTGGTAGTCTTTACTAAATACAGAAAATTGTAAATTTTGTTCAGGAAGCGTATCACATTTTTTATATTTCATTTCAACGATTCCGTAGCCTTCCGGCTATCGTTATCAAAAATAATAAAATGTGTTTATCAACACTCACAAAAAATTGACATGACAATCAATAATATTTTGAAGCCAACAAGAAATTTAATCTAATATTGCAAGATTGGGCTTTCAATATGCAAAAATGTGACGGAGAAGACTACAAAGAAGCGGTAGTTGAAACAATTTGGAACACCACCGCTAAAATGCTACTTAGTTTGTAGCATATTATATAGAATTCAATATTGTATTTAACCCCTTCATCTACGTACAGTTTAATACATCACAAGCTGCAAATAATAATGCTAAACGTAAAATCCTACAAGGACAACCCGTGTACTTAGTTCCAGGGGCTGGCCGAATGTTGATAGTCCTTTACAGAGACAATTCACTAGTTGATGGTATTCAGTTCTCATAGAAGGAGTGAGGGTGTTGAAGAAATAAAAAATACAATCATTATTACGTAACCTGTACATCTTAAAATTCATTTTTGTCAACTTGATCGTTTCTGACCAAGTTGATAAAAGTTAACCGGAAGGACTTCAAAAGAAATTATATCACATTCTGTGTTTGAATTAGCTTGGCGCGAAGGAGAAGCCACTTACTGCAAAATCACTTATTGCTTATCCGATATTGAAAAGAAAGTGAACTCGTATAATTCTATATCAAGGAGGTGATAATAAATAATATAACAGCAAATGGATTACACCTAATATTTTAGAGGAATATATTATTTGAACTGTTAATGGAAAAACAATCTGGAGTAAATTTTCACTTTTTACAATACTAATAAAGGATATAAATTTCAGCCAGAATAAACATTTATATGACCCACTTAATTTTATCAACTGTTTTTCCTGTTTATATAAATTAATAAGTCAAAATCGTATTGATTATTATTATAAGCTGTACATTAAATGAATTGACTCAGTAGTTTAATTATTTTATAGTAAATAGATAGGTTGTTTTTAAGATTACCCTGAGAGTATTTTTATTTTGAATAAATCCTTGCGAAAGTTTACTGATAAATTTACTCAATTGTATTATATATTTACGATACATCTTCTTGCTCATGAAATATATTGTTTATTAGATATCATCCCGACAATATAAGCGATAAATAATGACGTTATTATTTTATTAAAAACAAAGCATTTTATCAACCGACACATGGCAATGTCAATATAGGGAATATAAACAAAACAAAGAGATTGCTGCAACTCATTTGACGTGTATAATGCACTAACAACATTTTAAGATATAAAGGGTGGCTCTAACAGAATTTACGTAGTTAAATTTTTTTTATCAACTTCTTAAACTTAAGAAAACTTATTTTCATCGTTATTATGTTTATACTAAAGCTATATTAGACGAGGTTTTGGATGGTTGCCTATCTGCCTGTCTTGGGCCCATTTTCTGCCCTTGTAATACATGATCTTCAATCTTTTTAGGGTCCAATATATTTCTCAAAATTTTTCTTTCAAAAACCCGTAGTCTTTTTTTGTTTCACTCTGGCAGCGTTGTGTAGCTTCAGATAAACTTGCCAAAATATACATGCTAATAAAATAATGTACTATTATATCATTCTTGTCAATTGATTGTTTTACTTTCGCACTAAAACACGGTGGTTCGCAAGATGGAAGTATGTATAACCATCAATTGTCATGTTGATATTATTTTGTTTTTCTCTGCTAATTTTATTGATATTTTTAGCTATGTAGATTTTATAAACATGATGTCCTACGACTACCATTTCTACTCGAAGTGGACACCATTTACAGGATTTAACAGTCCTTTATACGCATCAGACGAAGAAGTCTTCTATTTTCAAACACAAAATGTAAATTATTCAGCGAACCTTTGGAATCATTTAGGAATGGACCGTGCCAAAATTATCGTCGGACTTCCGACCTATGGGCATACTTATAAGTAAGTATTCTCAAAAAAATCTATTGAAAGATTTCTTAAATTGATAGATATTTGCAAAGGTTTCTTTTGAAAAAGAAATAAAAACACGTTTTCGCGCCTAGATGCTGTTCTCCCTCGTTGCTTGCGAGGTTAATTATAGTTGTAATCGAGAGAGTGCAACTCGAACGGTCACCCAGTTATGACCTACAGATTCCTTTCCCTTTTAAATTCGAATTTAATATAAACGGACCTTAAGACTAGTTAAGCACTCATTCTTTTTTTGGGGGTTATTTCCTGGGGGATAAATTACAAAAATCCTCTTGGTGTGTCAAAGAGGTGGTTTCATCCACAAAACTCGTATGTAGTTTTGTGGTTAAAACAAATGATAATTGACTTGACACTTGACACATGACAGCTGCATACAAAAACTAATTCTTCTTCTTCTAGATTAGTAAACGTCAAAAACAACGGACTCTACGCGCCAGCTATTGGTTACGGAAGATTGGGTAACTTGGGTTTCGTCGACTATTTTGACGTATGTAAATTTTTGACGATCAACCAGATTTCACCGGTCTTCGACATGGAAGTAAAAAGCCCGTACGCTTCCAAATTTTACGAATGGATCTCTTTCGAAAATACACAAAGTCTTACGTATAAAGCAGAATACATTCGAGATCAACAATTCGGTGGTGCCATGGTGTGGAGTCTCAATTCCGACGATTTTAAATTGAACTGTCAAGTTGACGGTAAAGAAGTTGATAAATTTCCGTTGGTAAAAAGTATTAAAAACGCTTTGTTCAGTACTAGATAATAAGATGGTGTATATAAATTAATTAAATAGATATTGTTCAATGCATCACAGTGCTCCGATTTTTTTGTTTCATGGAAATTTTGGATATAATTGAAAAGGAATTAAATGCTATAAAAAGATCCACAAAGCTTGCTAGATCAGCGCTCGTAGACATAAAAATAGTGTTTGGTTACCATACTGTTTACTGACTTTTTCGGATTTTTCTATTGTAGTTCATACGATAAAAAGACGATGACGT
Organism: Galerucella calmariensis; assembly: GCA_910591675.1. NCBI lineage: Eukaryota > Metazoa > Arthropoda > Insecta > Coleoptera > Chrysomelidae > Galerucella > Galerucella calmariensis. The sequence goes on along the minus strand of CAJUYG010002640.1, from coordinate 22,197 downwards.
TGCAAAACAAAATATTGTGATGTTGCCAAGCTGTAGTTTTTTTTACTTAACGAAAACTAGGAGAGTCAATTTGACCAGATTGACAGCTCTTAACAAATAGCGAATACTATTACTTACGCAGTAAGCGAGAGAAGCTCCCATTTCGGCATTCTCGTTCAAAATAGCCTAACAAAGATGTTGTATGTATGTATGTATGTGTGATTTTTGGGGTGACATTCACTGAAACCTAAAAGATCTATTGTGCCCCCTTACTTCTACTCAGTTTCTGAGGAGAGAAACCAGTAGTTTCCTTTAGTCCTATTTCCTGGAGGAATTTTAGGATGTCTGCAGGCTTCAACTTAGGTAAATGTTCCTCTTCTATCCAGTAATCTCCCAGGTGCTGTGCTCTAGGATTCTGGAGTGCTGTGCAGTTGGAAAGTATGTGGATGGAGGTTTCTTCTTCCATTCCACAAAATCTGCATTCTTCTTCCTCCACTATTTTGAGCTTTTTCAGGTGCCCATTCAGGCGACAATGTTACGTTAGGATCCCTGTCAAAACTCTTAGCGCAGTTTTACTTTGACTTATGCATTCTTTTGTTCTCAACAGGTTATAGTCACCCAGAAGAGTCTTTGATTGTATAAGCCCTACTAGATCTTTCCAATGGTCAGATCTTCTCTTTTTCTCGGCTTTACTAATTTCTTCCAATATTACATTGGAGCTGATTCCGCAAAAGGGTTCGGGCCCCCAGAAAGGTATTTCAGTCCCCCTCTTTGCTAGTTCATCTGCTATTTCATTTCCTTCTATTCCAGTGTGTCCTGGAATCCATAGTAAGGTGACTATATTGTGCTCGCCTAGTTCATTGAGTTTGTCTAGGCATTCCCACACCATTTTGGAACTGATTACACAAGAGCTCAGTGCCTTAATGGCTGCTTGACTATCCGACATTATGATAATCCTTTGTCTTCTGTATCCTTTATCAATATTGAACTGGGCGCACTTTCTTATGGCGTGGATTTCCGCTTGAAAGATACTTGGGGTTTTTCCCAAGCTTTCAGAGTGTTTGGTTCCTGGCCCGAACACTCCTATCCCAGTTCCTTCTATTGCTTTTGAGCCGTCTGTGTACCATTGAATGGCATTCTTTCCAAGTCTGGTAATGGTATTTGGATCCCATTCCTTCTTGTTGCTCATTTCCGTAACGAATTTCTTTGAAAAGTTATATTTTTTCATCATACCGTCTTGTGGCATGTCCCAGGTTGTCTAATTTCTAAGAAGTGAGGAGGTGTTTTTTTAATGATTCCCTCTCTACTTAGTCTGTATCTTGTTCTTTCTGCAACACTTTCCACCACCATATGTTAAGGGGTGAGGTTGAGAATCACTTCCATGGCTGCCGTTGGGCATGTTCTCATTGCTCCTGTAATGCATATACAGGCTAGTCTTTGAATTTTGGAGAGGTTTTCTCTCGTCGTCAATAGGCTAGTTCTACTACACCAGGCAATGGCTCCATAAGTGATGATTGGTCTCACTATGGCAGTGTACATCCAGCTTAGGATTTTTGGGTTACAGCCCCAGTTTGCTCCTGCCAGATTTCTGCACACAAAGATGTTACCATCTCTTGACTTTTACTGTTCAGCTTTTCGGCATTTTATCAACTACACACTGCAGATTTGCCTAAATAATTAGTTATGGAAATAACTGGTTTTTTAATCTTGAAGCAACAATGAACTTAAAGGCACCAAAAAAAAAACTTGATCGAATGTCAATAAACGTCAAAACAAACTGGAGAATTTTACCAATTGATCTGACAACGTCTTGAAGTTTTGCCAAACCGTTAGCTGTAAATTGCCCTGGCTGTTGAAGTTAAATTGTATTTACTGTTGGTAAATTAATATTTATTCTGATAAGCAGGAAAGTAACTAAAAAAAACATCATCGTCTTCTTATCGTAAAAATCCTATATAATATATGTATAATAAGTTGATGCTACGACATTAACCCATTCGGTCATTTCCGTAGTAAAAATTTCGTCAATATTCATCTTTTTAAACAATAGACCTTTTTAACGGAAGACATCTTGTGGTTGCGGCGACCGTTGTCCACCTATGGATTTATATAGGAACTAATAGAAGCTAACTGTAATATTAAATGGAAACTGTAACTTGGAGCTTGGACAGGTGTACCTAAGATTACGGCAACGTTATATTTCTTCCAGAAAAATAAAAGTATAAATTGTATTTATTCCCTGGACGAGTCCCTAAAAAAAAGAGAAGAAATATACCGTTGCTGTAAGCTTAGGCACAGCTGCCCAAGTCCTAAGTTACAGTTTCCATTTAATATTACAGTTAGCTTCTATTAGTTCCTATATAAATCCATAGGTGGACAACGGTCGCCGCAACCACAAGATGTCTTCCGTTAAAAAGGTCTATTAAACGAACGTTAAATTTGAGGGAGGCCATTATGGTTGATATTGAATTTAACTTTGTATGTAATGTTAGTTGCCTATCGATGGCCTAAGTGCAAAACGTCGTGTCCCCAATAACTACAATTGCTCAGCGCAAACAAAAAACCTCCTAGTTTCGATAGAACTTTATGTTTTAGCGCGTAAAATGAATTTATCAAGAAGCTGTGGCTTAAGATGATATGCCAAAATGTGAAGGTCAACTAAATGCTTCGAGCTTTGAGCGCCAAAATCGGTTTTTTGAATATTCAGTGGGTTACGACGTTTTGCACTTGAGCCATCGCTATACCATTTCGTCCTAGGACTTGTTAAATCAGGTATAATAAGCAGTCACGTAGCTATAACTTTTACATCTGATTGGTTTAAAGGAGGAAAGCTTCACTGAAGACACCTCCGAAGGCAGTATGCTAATAAAACATTAATGTACCTTTATTCATTTCTCATGAGGGGGGGGGGGTTTAACCCCCCCCCTTATATACGCCCCTGATAATAAGCTTAACGCTAAATGGCATTGGCTTAGCAACTACAATAAACTACCTGGTTTAATCCCATTGTATAGAAAATCATCAAGTGAAAGATGCAAAATATGAGCTACAGAGTCGAACTTGAGAAATTTGAATTATAGGAGATATATAGGTAATTTCTATATTTAGTTCAGTGTAGGTGTTAATTATAATTGGCGAATCGACTTTAGAGAAAGGTACAGCGGACAGATCGAGACGTGAACGGTGGGAGAACTTCGAGATGCGCGAAGCCGCAGTCAGTGTTAAACAGAGAAAGTATTCGGAAAACAGAAAGGCAAACATACGATGATGCGGACTAAGGGGTAAATGCAGAGATTCACTTATTGGAACTAATTTGTGATTTATTTTGTATTATAGAATTTTTATTCATTTGTCTAAAATTTGCAATACTATTAAATTATTTGTACTAAATTCGTATTTAAAATGTTGATGAGTAAAATTTAATCTAAATATATTTCATTGTCACAGATAGAGATAATAATTATCCATTGATTTTACTTCTTTCCGAAGAGAATCTGTTCCTCCTCTATATCCTGTTTCTTTAAATTTTTTCAAAATATTCGACGTTGTAGGCACAATTTTGTCAAGTGTAAAATTATTTACAATCATTCTACGTAGTACACCTTTATCTGCATCGTCTAAGTCGGTCATAGGATTGTTCCTCTTTTTAGTTTTTTTTTTGGATATGTAAAGGATGCTTTGGAACCAGCATCTATTTCCTTTTTTTCATTCACAATTCTTCGAATACTTGATTCAGACACACCCGTTGCAGCAATAACCCGTTCATGCAACTTATCAAGAGACATTTTTAGCACTCCACTTCACGAGTTTGACTGTTCAAACTTTGTTTATTTAGTTTACTTTTAAACTCCATCACTCACTTAACTAACTCAATGGGGCACTGTACAAAGATGTTTATTGCTCGAAACAACATTAAAGGTCTAACACGATCGAATTTCGTGGGCGGTGCTTCTGCTCGTTCACGTCTCGATCTGTCCACTGTACGAGTTTTCAACATTTATTATTATAATATAATCCTGTCCTTTTATGATGGACATTCTCAGGTTTTATTATAATCATTTGGCAAATACTATTCAGGGTAAAACTTATTATACATAAAATAGCATTTAATTTCCATTTATTGTAGTTTTATATAACTGACAGTAAATTGACTTTTGTACTTTACAGTTTTCCGAGAAAGTCACCCCACTATGCGATTTCATCGAGTAAAACACTGCAAAGAAATGTATTGTGATAAAAACTTATGAATAAAATTAAAAACGAAACGCACTTTTTCTTGTGCGTATTGCATTGGCTTACAAACAAATTGCGTTCAAAAGGAATAAGTTTTTTCTCTTTCTCACAAATAAATTTGCTTAGTGGATAAAATTGTATGGTTGGTTGATGATTTTTTTTGCAATCTGCTACCTTAAGAAGTTTTCTAGTCAAATGTTGACCCCATGCTTCATTATGTAATATTATCAAGTGACAAGAGGGATAATCAAAAATAAAATTCTTTCAAATTGAGTATTTAGATTAACAGAAAAAGAAATTTAATCAAACATTTACTGAAATTATGCAAATAATACAGATACGTCACTAGTTTAAGTGTGAAGTGGTCAATAGACTTTTTTGCTGTTTCATGTTTCAGCTTCTTCTTTCTCCTTTATTGATATGTTTTGAAACAATAGAGGAGTTCAGTCAAAGGTCAGTGTGGCCAACAAAAAGTAGTTTTTCTGACAAGAATGACAGTTAATGTCTACCCCTTAAAACATAAGATTTTTGCATGTTTTTTATCATTGCAAACATCTAAATTGCTTTATTAAAATAATGAATACACCCCCGAAGCGT
>CAJUYG010002640.1:0-12388 GCA_910591675.1 Galerucella calmariensis | reverse complement strand
ACGCTTCGGGGGTGTATTCATTATTTTAATAAAGCAATTTAGATGTTCGCAATGATAAAAAACATGCAAAAATCTTATGTTTTAAGGGGTAGACATTAACTGTCATTCTTGTCAGAAAAACCACCTTTTGTTGGCCACACTGACCTTAGACTGAACTCCCCTATTCAGGACAAAAATGTTGACATCTGACATATATCACTCTGACCTTGTTCAATGTGATTATTTATAAAAGGTATAAGGGGCCATACATAACAGACGTAACTCAACCCTACACTTTGACAGCGCCAAAGACACAAAATAAATGCTCTGTCATTATTCTCAGCGCTGAGTCTAATGCTCAACAATTGAGAGGTAGTATCTCGTCAGCAACTCAATCTGACGTTTGAATTTGAAATTTTATGTAATTCACCATGGTGTAATAGAGAAGAAGGTGTGTTACCGCGCACGACCAATCAAAAAAAACTTCCAAAACGCCGCCATATTCGCCATATTGAAAAATCAGAAAATAACGCGCGAAATCAAACTGAATTTGAAACGAACACAAGAGACAAAATCTTTATTTAACAATAAACACACTCACTCAATGTTCAGAGTTCACAATTTATTACAAAAATGAACGATTACAACAAGTAAGATTTGGTTGCGTAGGTTATAGTTATGACAGTCATTCAAAACATTAAGCATTATGATTGGCAATATGGCGGCGTTTTGGAAGGTGCGCAAAACATGACGAAAATTCTTCTTCCACGCCTTCTTCTCTGTTACACCATGGAATTCACTACATCAGAAGTTAAAACGAGAGTAAAACTAAACTTCGAGATGTTTCTAAAAAAATTTAGAATTAAAACTTTGTCTATAGGATAATTAAATATCACATAACAGTTATAAACATTCCTGTTCTCAAAATTCGAGAGCAATATCTTACCGACGCTCTCATAAATAGAAAATAATATGTAAATGTATTTATTATATTATAATTAAAGCAATAATGTGATTCAATCTTAGTAGTATAATATAATAATTTGTGCCACATTTACGTGGCTGTGATTTAGACATCGATATATTACATCCAAGTGGTTATTCTCTAAAATAAATTTTGTAACATCATATAACGCATCACAATCTGATAATTGCTCGGTAATTTGTAGGCTCGTTCAACTCAAACTTTCCAGTTTGGATCAGCTCTACCCATACCTGCACACAGACCACTTTCTTGTTTGATGACATTTCACCAACAATTAACGGGATCGGTAGCACCGTGAACCACACCGGACCACCAATATTAAGGTGGATACACACTTAAGCATTATCTGTATCATTCAGTAGAGCTCGCTCCACTGGGTTGTCGGTTTTTTGACGACTGTGTACGGAAAACCAGCTACTCGTTATGAATTGATGTTTATAGACTTGAATGGAACTCATTCAGTAGTATTCGAATCAGTGTACACAGTGTAACTAGTTCAGCGAGCCACAGACTGTGTAACAGCGCCTTTACACTGTCACTTCAAAAAAGATAATGAATGCTGTTATATGGAGGTAATATGGGAAGTAACCACAGTTATGCTGCTGAAAGAGCTTACATAGATATCAAAATAATGTTGGAATGAAAATAATTTGATGTCAAGTAGGGGTTCGAATCTAGATAAATAATGATGAACATGCGAAGAATATTGGAGAGTGTACATTATATCAAACTCTCTGTATAAACATGAGCGGTAAATTCATTTTGATTGTTTTTTTTATAGTTATTGATAAAATGATGTTTTCTAGAGAATACCCACTTTGATAAATTGTTTTTCCAGAATTAAATATATCTTAATATGTATAGTTATTTGAATAAACTACTGTATTTCTATAGTTTATGTTTAAATGTTAGCTTAGGGTAGATAATCATATAATAATTGTAAAGTTATTCCTCACTAAAATAATTTTTACCGTTAATCCACCTAACTTTTGCAGCAAAATACTACAAATATCTCCGGGTTCGGAGGTTTTATTTATTTTTTCAATGAAACACCCTGTATATTTTACCGTTCCAAAAATGTATAATTTGTTAAAGTTTAATTGGAAAATTAACCAAGTCATTTTGTTTTCAAGGATAGTATTTTACGAGGGTTGTGTTCAAAGTATACAATGAGATTTCTATAATGTCAGCTAACATCACATAAGCCAAGTTGATGGAGCTCAATCCATTGCTAGTAATATGGTAGGAAAAAGCTTTTTTGGAAATATTCTGTTAACCCCTGTATAAAAATAAGGCATTTCCAGGAAGTTTGAAAGTCATTTATTTCAATATTATTCTTAACAATTTTATTAGGTGTCTAATTTTTTTCTTTCTAAATTATATTAAGCGTGTGTAAGAAAATTCAATGCATAATTCGAAGAAAGTATTTATTAAATGTAAGTATAGCTGCAATATTTATACAATTTTCACTTTCTGTGATTAAAACATTATTTAATAGAAATGTATTTTTATTTTCGCCTTTTAAATTTCCATTAGATCGCCGCCTATGACTTTAATTTAAGCATTCTTTTATTGTTGTAGGCAAACTACTCCAAATTAACATTTTTAATTCATAGAAACAGAAACCATACCTTTGTTTTAAAACTTTCAAGTTCAAAATGTCTGAACACGACTACCAATGTTCCGGAAGGGTCTAGTAACTTTTAGTGGTGTGAAACCCCTAAAATGCTACTCCAAAGTCATATTTCATTCACATTCCCCGTTAAACCCGATTAGGGTATCACGTTGAAGGTGGTGGGAGGCAACTACGTCATAATGACGTCAACATTAACCATTTTTGAAATCCTATTTCTTTCACTTTACGTTTACCCGTGGTTTACCCACTGTGATGTAAATATAACCTAAAATTTATTTTTAATCCGAGAGAAAAAAGATTTGTTGTTTGTAATCCTCATTATTATTGTTCATGTCTATGAAAATTAAATATGAAAAAATTAAGTTGTGTGCAACCATGTTCTTAATAGATGATCTGACCCCTGTTTTGCTAAAAAATACTTCACTCTCCTAATCTTTACCATTTCGTAATATTTGTACATTTTCCTGTGTATTTCGTACTTCAACATCCACTCCATTAATTTCTAATTTGAATGCTTCCATATTATATATATACCTATATATATTTCTCTCTATATTATTTTGTAAGCAAATCTTCAAGTTCAGCCATAGAACACTTAGTTTCTCTATGACATAAAATACTTCAGTATTTTATGCCCTACCTTTACCTATTATGGAGCTGGTAAACCCAAAGGCAGGTATAGGGGAGGTGTACCCAAACGGAAGTGACGCCACGGTTAAACTCAATGAAATGGGATTATCAGCTTTAACCATGACGGGAAATGTGAATGAAATATACCTCTCTAGTTTAAAAACAAGGTATAAAAAAACGAATTGCATGTATGCAAATATGCTCTAAAAATAAGAGGGCGCTAGTGTTCCATTTGTGCCAAAATGGTGGGCGATAAGGTGGGAGTTTTAAGACAGGGATACAATTTCGAGTATAATAAAAATGATGTTGCCTATAAGAAATAAATGAACTAATATAATCCTTCCTTATTCCAAATTTTGGTTTTATTCAAATCAACTAACGATTTCGTTTTAAATCTGGTCGCATTACCACTTTTGCAATTTTTAACTCCACTCAAGCCTGTTCAATTTTAATTTTTTTAAGGTGCTTCTAAACGGGCAATATTTTTAGTGCAATATATAGCTGCAACACAATGGCTGGCAACATTGCCAGCAATAACAGACAATATTTTCAGTGTGTCCCGGCCATATAGCTACTTACACGTGCTTTGTGTTGCCTATGCATTAATTGGTTACAGCAAGAATGCCGGACGATCGCTTGGCCAGCGAAAATACTCTGCAATTTTACTTTGTTTTGGTGTTCGTTTGTTGTTGTTATGAAAATTTTGGAGGTTATAGTATATAAAATGACTAACACTCGGTCGAATTTATAAAGACAGAAATGCTAAAAAAGATGGATGGGCAGTTATCGCCCATGAATTTGGTATATCAAGTGATGAGGCCTACAAAAAATTCAGAAACTTATGCAAAGAATGAGGTGGAAAAGAAGAAAACAGGTAGTGCTGGCGGTAAACTTGTGAAATGATAGTTTTAACTTGTTATCAAGACTTATTTCTAGACTTAGGTAACCTAAGGTCGAAACTACAATCTACTCTTCTTTTTCTTGAAATTTGTGTTTAAAACAATATAAGTCGCTGCGACGCGAATGATTTCGTCAGCCATTCTTGCACGATTGTGTAGTCCGTCTACGAAAAAAATTATTTTCATCAATGGGCCATAGTATCGAGATATATATGGCAGAGCCATGTGCTACAATCGAAATGTTGTCATCCTGGCTGGGCTATAGTTGCCAATATTGCAGCCATATTATGGCTTTATATTTATTACTTACATGGGCGTGCGTTGAGAAACAGTGTGACGCAATGTGAATTAAATTTTCTGCAAGGTTTATCATTTATGTTGGAAAAAAGGAGTGTGGAAGAATGTTTAACTTTTTGAAGCAATAATAACAGAATATGCTAGAGGAAACATGAGGGATTTTCATCAGAGCTGAACTGGAAAGACTCGCTTGAAAGTATAAGAAGTTTCAATAACTTTGGCTGGGTATGAAATCTGTGTATGTGGTTATAACAAAAGCAAATTAAACGATCTTATTGTTCTATATAGGAACTGTCAAAAGCCTGGTAAAGGTCTCGTACAGGATACGTACCAGTTGAATAAGCAAGCAAGGAATAAAAGAGAGTCCTTGTTTGTAGGCTCGAAGTCGTGGATTCCCTGTAAATCTAACTATCAGAACTATCTCAGACCAAATGAACCGCAAAGCAAAAGGACCTTACTGGAATTATATATCATGCTTGAGGCAACCAGCAGCCTTAAACATTAAAAATGGAGCCTTGCTGGACAGGGACTATAACCGGAATCCTTAAATACTACTGGCTAAACTATTATCTGGAACAAATACAGCTAGTCGAAAACAACGAGTAACATTATGTCTGGCTGCTGACTACCTACATACACTAGGTGCTGCGTTTCAGCGATAAGTATAGCTATTTGTAGACTGGAAGATTATCAATTCTAATGACTACTTTGTGATGCCATAAAGTGTTTAAGCCACTAAGAGAAGAAATATTCGTTTGCAAAGAAAAATAGTAATACAAGTTGGGAGCTGTTAAAGCGTTAGTGTCTATTTATATATGTGGCTTATGTGCTTCTAAAAACCGAACCTCAAGTCCTCCATATATTGGGAGGGGTGGGATTTTTCTTCCTCTATCATTGAAAACCTCAACTTAGCCAAGGTCTTTATTCTAGTACTGTATGTTTTCTCATCTTGGTAAAACCAGACTGTGTCTGTCTTTGTTGTCTGTCTCAGGAGACCAATCCGTGAATTTTAGCGATTATTCTTTGACGAACTCTGGTCCAAGTTATTCCTGGCGCCTTTTTTAACTCTTCTTGAGATTGCTCTTTTGTCCAAGTGCTAATATACAGAAATATTCAGAACCAATGGGAGCATGGCGTGCGCCTGCTTGGGCTAGTGAATCTGACTTTCCATTGCTCTTTTGATCTGAGTGGTCTGGAACAGCCTATTTTGACTGTTCAACGCATATATGTATGGTGTCCAAGCAGTCCCAAATCAGTTTGGACTTTATCTGCATGAAGCTGATTGCTTTTAAAGCAGTTTGGATATAGGAGTATACGGCATTGGTCCCCTCATGTCCTAATAACCCTCCTGCACATTGCTGTTTTGTTGTAAGGTCTGCCTGGATTAATGTCACGTTTATCTGATTTGGAAAGCGTGCCATTTCTGAAATAATTGGAGATCCTTCCTCACATATGCCGCTTGGCCTGTTGAGTATTTTGAAATGTTTGTTTTTTTATTGAATATTGCTTTTCGCCTAGTCTGATATACATGAAGTGGTGGTAGATTTAGCAAGACTTCTAATGTAGCTGCTGGGATTGTCTTCATAGCTCCCGTAACTGTCATTTCGCTTTTTAACAGTCGAATCTCTTTGGCCAAGATGCCATCAAACTATGTGCTCTTATCTATAATGATCCTGTTATATATAGCCATATCATTTTCGGTGATAGCCACCAGTTTTCCCGCACATTTATCTGCATAGGTTGAGTGCCATCGTACTATTTTGGAGTATAAGGGAATAATCATTTTAATAAGTAACTTGTGCTTTTCTAATTTCATTTAATATTTAAATAAGAAGACTAGTGATAAAAAAGGCGAATGCATCTAGAAAACATATTATATAGTCTTGTATTATTGCCACAGTAAAACATATTATGTCCCCGAGGTAAACTCTGAATAAAACAAATATTTAGGAAATATATTGGGACCAGGCCGGCAACAGCGCGCATAACGCCTACTAAAAGAAGTAAGAGGCAACAGTTACTGGTTATTTAAATTTTATAAATTTAAACCGGTACATTTTACAACATTAATTTAAGTACTATATATATGGCTTAGTGGGTGTTATTTTAACAATTTCTTATACAAATGATGTACCTATTTTGTACAAACTTGAGTAAATTGTTGATCTCTTAACAGATATTATTAAGCTTATAGGTATCAGTCTTTTAAACGCAACAAATTAAGCATTTTCTTTGAAACATAGTTGATAGTTAGGAACTTCTGGTAGATACCTACAACAATTATTATAATATACTTATAAATAAAGTGTACCACCATAGATCTAGGTATATTGATTATGTTAAGGCAATAGAAATACACGTTAATTCATAAAATAATCCCCAAGGGTTCTATATTTTTATGGAATTAAATAACAGCGAATACTACGAGGTTATTCAGTGTTAACAAAAGTAATTAATAGTTATGTCAAGGTTTATTATCAGTATTAAATCCCTGCTTACTTCTATTCTACTACATCTAAATATATACATTTAAATACTTGTCTAAAAAATCTAATTAATTAATTTGTAATATATGAATTATATCCACTCATATTAAAAAAAATCAAGGCATACATCAGAAAACCAGTTATCAAGTAATTATCGTACACAGCGGCAACTCTGTGAGTAGGCGGTAAGTATCGCGAATTTCATTTCGTCTACATTCTAACAGATGTCGCTGGGCGTAAATTCGCACATACCTCGGGAGCTCATATGTGTAGTGTTTTTCGTTTAAAGACTTATAACCAATTTTAAGACTATTATAAGGACTTTGCTAAGTTAAATTAATGTATTCGATCTTAAGAGATTGTGAGTAATAAATGTGCGCTTAATCCTATTTAGTTTATAGTGTAAATTTCTTCTCTTTTGGGTGAGTATTTGTAATATTTTCTCTTGACCTAATTTGCTATTTTTGGCTAAAATATTTGGCATTATTACAATATTTTTTGATAAAAGTGCTAAAACTTCGTGAGGAGTTCGTGTATTCAAAAGATACAAGTGGAGGATTTGTTATTTAGGTACAAATTGCAAAGCAAAATTTGTAGGTTATTTTTCATGCAAGATTTGGTCCATATATAATTTTGAACTAAATAGCACTGTGTAACATTTTTTCAACTATATTTCTGACACATCTTCTCCTTATAAGGTTTCATGTTTAAACATGTTTGGAAAAAAATTTATAGGTGAAAATGTTAAAATAATTATGTAATTAGGTTGATAAGTAGGTATCTAGGTATTTTATCTTTATTATAAAAAAAAAATGAGGATACCTAAATAATCTTTATATAATTCATAGTTTTAGGTACCAAATTTTAAATGTCCTCCTGTAAGACATATAATAAGAAACTTAAAATTGGAATAATTGGAATATAAAGTCTGGTACAGAGTGAATAATTTTAATTTATTAGAAAGATATTTTTAGAAAAATTAACTTTGCTAGGTATTTCTTAAGTGTTTACAGACGAGAGCTCTAGTAAGGTGGGGTACAATTTCTCTAGTACTACTATTTAATAATGAGTTTGAGAATAAATTCAGAACAAAGTTTCAAGATGTTATTGCATTGAATACAAAACGATTTGGGATTACCTATTTCTCATATATTATATATTTAAATTTAATTATAGTTTTACAGCTTAGCAAGTCACAAAATGAAGTTCAAAAGTTTGTAATGTTTAGTGATAGTAAATTCTGGATTGCTAATTATTGATTTTATTATCAGTATACAGTTCTATAAATAGTATTTTCCATTTAATATAAGTATGTATATGGTTGTATGATAAAAGAAAAATGAAAACTGCTCAATCATTTCTGATTTATGCCATTCTATATTGGTAACTGAAACTGGTCAAAACAGAAGCAGTTTCTACGAATAAATGTTATCAGAAGAATAAAATACATTTAGTTGAATATTTAGTGAACATCAGGTGAAACTTTTCTCGAGGTTATTGTATGTATGATGACAATAAAATGTAGGATGTTTTTCAGAATTCAAGTAGAACATTTTGCACCCCACGCTTCTTCTTAAACTTGCCATTACACCTACAATAATTTCAACACAAAATGAAAATTCAGAAGCTTCCAATAATAATAATACTGGTCTACAAAATTACCTATATAACAAGCAAATACCTACATTTAGGTAAATAAATATAACTACCTAGGTACTGTTGTATTTGTTTGAACATGCCAAATTTTGATTTTTTTAAACATGTCATGTTTTGAAAGACTGTATCCAAAACAAAATTTATCATTCATAAAGTATAGGTATAGGGTGAATCGCCGTAACGAGGCCTGTTTATCACTTATGAATAACGTTAAAACATAGTAATTCTCATTCAAATTGCAAAAAAAATGGTTATTACTGATAAGCACCCCAAGGAACTCCTTATATACTGCACTCATACAATATATCCAACTCTAGAGTGCTGTCAAGAAAATACTCCTTAGGTATAGGTGGCCTACGTGAAAATGCAATGTTTGGAACAATTTTGAACAGGGTGCAATAAATGGAGCTATAAATTTATGACGCACACGACTTCAATAATGGTGGCCACATTCATAATATTTTACTCTGAGTTTTAAAGTTACTAAATTGTTTTCATAAATGTGTTATTTGTTAAAATGTTATTTTATTGAAAAATGATATTTCGCGAATCCGGTAATTTCGGAAAATTTCCTTTTTACTGAAGTGTTCTGGATAGTTTATCTACCGAAAATGCATATTAGTAACGCAACGAGCTCAAATGCAATGTTATATAATTTTTTTTACAAGTCCGACCCTGTACATTATTTTTGCTTCCAAATTTACCGTCATTTTGAGGACATGTTAGGTTATTAGCCCAAAAAACAAAAAAATATTTTCAATAAAAAAATGTAGGTACTCCTTTATTTCGGTCCACAGTGTAGATCTAAGAAAAGACCTAGAAGTACAACCCACATTAGAATTTATAGAAAAGAGACTGCTAGATTGGGAAGCGAACATACAAAATAACAAGAAAAGGGGCAGTTCAAGAAAAACGTGGGACAAAGCACGGGACAAAGTAATATACCGAATAAAAGAGATACAAGCTGGAAACAAGCAGCAGAATTGGCACAAAATAGAAGAGAATATAAGAAATTCGCACATAAATAATTCCACTATACCCTACACCATCAAATGGTTGAAGGATTTACTGATATACAGTGTGGAAACCACTTATGAAATAAAAAATTTTGTTTAATGAAACACCCTGTATATTTGCATATTTTTGAAATCCTCTTAATGAACCGATTCCAACAAACTAGGTAAATAATGTATGGTCAATTATGAATTATACATGGTGAAATTTTAAAATTAATAATTTATTACCTACACTTGAAATGTTGGTCCTTTTTTAAATTAGCTAAATATGGATTTATCAAAAATCTAAACTAACTAATTATTAGACGTATTTGTATATTAAACAAAACCTGCTACGCCCATGAATTTTATCATAAATACCTAAATATTGCCTAAAAACGCCAATAATTAAACAAAATCGGTAAATAATGTGGATTGTTTTGAATCGGTGAATAATGTGGATTGTTTTCTATTCTGTCAGTTGTTGATGTGTTGACAGTTTATACTGAAAAAGTAAAATCTTTGTCAAACACTCTTTCCTTGTCGACATAACAATGAAATATTTAACTGAGACTCGCTGAATTGAGATTTTAATGATGATCGGGCACGGGGATAACTGCAGAAGTCAGGTTGAAGTGGCAAACTTATTCAATCACAGGTATCCCGAATTGCCTAATATTTCACAAAGTATTGTGTCTAAAATTCACGCACAATTCAGAGAACTTGGACATGTCAAACCATTGAAAAGAAAACCACACTCCGTTGAAGATGATGTGAAAGTGGATATTTTGTTAAGTGTCGAAGAGAATCCAACTTCAAGTACACGTCAAATTGCCCGTGAAAATAATGTTAGTCATACAACTGTTCCAAGACGTCTTCATAAAGAAAAACTTCATCCCTAGAAATTAACTTTTGTGCAAGAGTTAACAGAAGACGATCCAGATCGTAGAATGGATTTCTGCGAAAGATTGATGAATAAGCTGAACAGAAATGAGATAGCTCTTGGTACCATTCTTTTTTCTGGCGAATCAACATTCACATTGAATGGAGAGGTAAACCGAGAGAACTGTAGATATTGGTCAGCAGAGAATCCTAATTGGATGCGTGAGACACATACTCAGTACCCTCAAAAGGTGAACGTTTGGACCGATATCATAGGAGACCATATTATTGGTCCTATATTTATAGATAAAAATTTGACAGCTGAAAAATATTTAAATATGCTTAGCTAGTTAGTTATTCCTGCGTTGGCAAACTTATATCCCAACGCAATAGATCCTAGCTTACCGAATGAAAATGTTTGGTTCCAGCAAGACGGGGCAACACCCCATTATGCTTTAATGGTAAGAACTTATTTAGATGAAATCTTCCCCAATAAATGGATTGGACGAAGAGGTACTATTGAGTGACCAGCTAGATCGCCAGACCTTACGCCGTTAGATTTTTTTCTGTGGGGTTATCTCAAGAACAAAGTATATGCAACACAACCAACTAGCATTGTAGACCTCAAAGACAGGATAACTACAGAAATACGGAATATTTCATCTCAATCTTTAAACATAGTTAAGGAGTAGTTCTATAGGAGACTGTGCTATTGCCAACAACTAGGTGGAGAACATTTTGAGCATTCATTTTAATGTTTTAAAATCAAATACATCAGGTATTTTATGTATGTGTTTAATAACTGTAAAAATAAAAATTCACCCTGTATAATTCATAATTGATCATGTATTATTTAGTTTGTTGGAATCGGTTCATTAAGAGGATTTCAAAAAGATGCAAATATACAGGGTGTTTCATTAAAAAAAACACCGACTATGGCATACTTGCGTGAATCACCCTGTACATTTACATTTATGTTTACATAACGCACAACTCAATTCAAAAGTTGACATAAAGAATTTTATTCCATAAGTGGTTTCCACACTGTATATATTTTCATTAAAAAAAGTTATACAACTTTTGTTGTAATTTGAAATCGTATTTCTTCGTAAGTTTTCCAATGTACTACTACTGACCGAAATGAAATTAAAAATTAATTTTTTACAAAATACTTACAGTTGTAACTATACTACACCCTGTATACAATACTTATATCCACATTGTAAAAAAAAACTACCATTTAATTAACCAATAACACTCAAATAAATTTATATACCTGAATAATTTTTTAAGACACTAAAAAGTTCGATTTGCTGAAGCACCATTTAAATACAAATATAATGGAGAACTAGATTTTTAAAAAGGGCTGTTATAGGGCTTAGATAATATTGTCGGTACCTCTCTCATAGGGCTCGTGGTCTATGGTAACACCCCGAATTTTATTTACAATGGCTGACATCCGTTTCTCTAGGAGTGCCCATCGGAGTGGGTAGAATAATATTGAAAGCTTAAAATAGATTTTTACGTGTAAACATGCCTGAAATAATTTTGGAGTTTTTAATTGTGTATATTTTTATTAGATTCGAGTTGTCTTCAGTTAATTGACACTTTATTTGAGGAAAATTACTAGCCAAAATTTCATATGCAAAAAACCATTGCTTTGATTGTAGGTATATTAGAAAATAATTTTGAAATGTAAGGCTTCACTTTTTCTTTTAAAATTTTACATAGGCTTTAATAAAAATTATGATTTTAACTTTATGTGAAGCAAAAAGTTGTGAACAACTGAAACAAGTGTTCATTGATAAGGAAATGTCTTTAATATCAGCACTTTTCTTACAATACATCAGTGAAGGTGGAGTGGTTTACGGAGCCAATGATTCTGCGATAGATTTTGCTTCATGATTTTTGAGTAGCCTCCAACACAACACTTCCACACAATG
>CAJUYG010002639.1:0-17034 GCA_910591675.1 Galerucella calmariensis | reverse complement strand
ATGACAGTCCATTCCACATCTGAAGTGATATTGAATTTGGAAAAAAAAGGTGTATGAGACTATTTTGAGAGGAGAAAAAATCACATTGAATCAGTTATGGAAGAAAATTGAGTAACTGGAGAAGTGAACCACCAGCCTAATTTTTTTGATTTAACATACAGTTATTGGCAGTAGTTACAAGGATAACAGTGAAATTATGAATTGTACATATTTCTGGTTTTTAGCAGCAAACTAGAGGAATTATTAATCTGATCTCTGACAGCTAACTGTAAGGTGTTGGGAATCCTACGTTGACTTCGCTGGTTTGCAAACTGGGGACATTCTGAAATAACATGTTTGATGGGCATGCTTCAATTACATTGGGCACATTGAAGCGAGTCTCCATCAGTTATTGGGAATTAAAGCGGTAGAGCTGTGTGTCCAACTTTAGAAATGAGTAATTGAACATATTCCAAGATTGGTATATGGACGTTTTTGCGCTAAAATATCATTTGTTTGAAATCTCAAGTCTTCATGTTGCAGTAAATCGTATTGTGGTGTGATCTAGAGAGGCATGTCGAAAGTAGATATGATAGGTAAGCAGATAGTGTAAGTAGTGTGTCGCCATCTACATTACACTTACTCAATAATGTTGATGTTCCCATCATTCAATTATAAACTGTATATTCCATTGTTTTAAGTATATTATACCTGTCAGTGTCATCATTATTATTGAACTGTGTCGGGCGTTCTGGCTGTCGTATGAACTCCGATGTAATCTTAAATATGAGTGTAAGGAGAACAAGGTCGAAAAAACTCATTCTTTGTTAGCATGTCTTGGTTTTATTGATCACTCATTCCGATAAGAGTGTCAATGATCAGTAGTTTGTTGCCTTTGTGCAATTTGTCAGTGGATCACAATTTTGAATCCAAAGAATCTCATTGTTTATCAGTGAAAAAGTTAGTAGTTATAAATCTTCTAAAAATAATCCATAGTTTTTGAATTATATAGAAATTTATATAAATCAATTGATCTTTCATTAAAATTTAATCGTACGTCCTTGACATGGAAAAATTTTGCGAATAAATGAATCCGTCCTGGAAATTTGATTGTACGCTCATAGCAGGTGAACATTTTCGAAAATCTGAATCCATTTCGAACATTTCAACGTACGCCTACGAAAAATAAAAATTTTATGATAAATTCACTCTCTCCAGAAATGTTATCGGACGTCCGTAATATGAATTTCTACAAATGACGAGATTCTTATTAAAAGGTGAAACACTTATGAAAATGCCATCACAAGCTAATAGTAGATGGAAACTTTTGACGTTGGAAAATTGAAAATTCAAATGAAGCAATGAGGTAATTCTAGTTTAAAGTATTCACTTGAAAGTTTGCTAACTTTTATTCCCGTGCTCACTCAATAAAATACAATATTTATGCAGAATTCTTCCATGTGGTGATTTATACATTCTCTATATTTTTGGAAGGTACTATTAGTACATATATGGTGAGTCACAACTATTGGGCTGAGGGCAAATTGCTTGGACCAAAATATGGCGATAGGATCAAATATGCCTTAAAAGTTACCAGTCGATTTCATCATCAGATACATGGAATAATATTCCCTGTATGAAATTATGCCGATTTTGAGTATTTCCTAACAATTAACGACCGCCATCACAATATCCAGCTGAACTGGGATGGGCTGGAAGCATACAGTCTGGAAAAATCGTGGGAGGGGTACGCTGATGGATCTAAAACAATGAAAGTTTGCATTCGCATTCCAGGCGAAAATCTAAGCTATTTACACGTGTTTTAATTAATTTAATTCAATTGCAAATGAAAATGGAAAGGGAATATAAAGGCCAAAATATTCTTTCACTTTTAGACAGTCAGCAGTGTGACACGGTGTGAAAGGGTATTGTAGGCAGTGAAACGAAAGACACCCTAGCCTTTCGGGAGTCCGAAACTGCATTCACTGGAGCTAAACCAGTATTTGGAATATCAAAAACTGTCCCACGTGGTTGTATATCTCCTTGGATTCCAACTAAACATCAGACGTACTGGAGCCATATGCCGAAATAGGAACACAGCAAACTCCTGGTCTAAAAACCGTCACTGACTTATAAAATATGAAACATCAACAGGGACCAGATAATGGAAATAACAGGATCACTCACCAGTCAGTGTATCTCAAGAAAGCACATATATACAATGGGCATATATGAAGATGAACCTATTTGCCAGTTGTAGATGGAACAACCACATTATCAGCAAGTTTTGAGAACAGGAGGGAGAATTTCAGCAGAAAAGGAATCAGTCTTTGACTGAGGGTATTGAACTATCCAATCTAGTGAGTATTTAATTCCAGACGACTTTGTGGTTATACCTACATAATGGTGGAAAATCCTGATCAACTTTTCTCAAATTTATCTAAATTTTACAAGTACGCAAAAAGGAATCAATCAATGTACGATACATTCCAATATTCCTATAACAGTCCTCATAAGAAGGACAAAAGCAGAAGAAATACTTCGAAGGAATTCGACAAACATTTCAGTGATTACGCAAAATCCAGAGCACTAAATATAAAACCACCTTCTATGGTAATCCATTAAGTGATCAATATTGTTGTGACCTATATCTCTTTTATTTGTTAGATATTAATTATGCATGTAAGCCAGGCCATTAAAATAAAAATTAACCAGCCGTTGTGATTTTCTCCTCATTAACAATGAATATTCATAAATTATAATATATTGTTGGAAAGTAAGCACCGTTGTATTCCCATCATATATTTTACAACATACATTTTGTTCGCTTCAGAGAATGTGTGAGCGCTTAATAAGTCACGTATTATATTAATGCACTGAAAAGGTCCACAACATATAGAATATCGTGTTTTTCTTTGTACATGGGGGCTTAAGTGATGAACGTTATTCTAAAATCCTCCTATCAGACATTTTAATGATATTTTGGTTATTTACCGAATTCAAAATACCGTACATTTGAGTTTGGAATGAGTAATTGAATCATTTTTTGTGGAAATACTCATAATATTAACATGATCTCTTTCTGAATGAACAAAAAGTGTATATTATTCTAAGGAAGATATTCAAGATAACGTGAATCAAAACGGACTTTTTTACAACTATCTGGAAGCAGCTATAATTATACCATTGCACAAGAGTTGCGAGAAAAGTAACCTATCGAAAAACAATGGAAAATACTAATGAAAAACTTTCCACTGCCCTTTCCTTTTAAACGTAACATCTTAAAATAGAAAAAAATTGGCGTTCTACCAAATGATTGAACTATTGACGCAATGTTCTTTTAGTCCAGGAGCTGGCACTAATTTTTGGGTAGGTATTCAAGGATAGCTGGAAACTTGTCACATACCTCTCCTATCATATCCCAACACAGAGCTGCAGACCTGGCTGGTGAGTAGCAGTGCTATGTATTGTATTGATTTTCTTCTTTGGATATTATTCTTATCTTCCTGCCCCAGGCTGTTGATTGTAACGTTATATTTGACCACCATCATTGGAATATTCAAATATGTACTGGACGGCGAGTAGCCAGTCCTTTTTCCTCACCAACATGTGATTCTCGTCGAGAACCTGTAGCACCGATCACCGCAAATATTTCAATTCTTCTTTCTTATAGAGAGATAGAAATTAAGAACACACTATTAATATGTAAATTCTTTCTCGAAGCGGAGCATGTGAACAGGAAAGAAATATACAACGTATGTCTTTACTTTTCTAAAGTGCGTTCAATGTGAATGGTAAGTTGCATTTAAGTATATGCTTTTCCTTTTGTGATCTTTGCTTTTATATTTTCCTTTTTTTTACTAGTTTTTCTTATACAGTTGATAAAAGGTTCACATGTATATAGTTGAAGTCTTTAAAATATGTATATTCAGTTAACTAATTAATTCAATCTAAATACCAACTTATTATATTTCCGGATTACATTTTTTCATTACATTTTCTTTATCGCCTTCTGTGATTGAAATAATTAGTAAAATAAAACTTGTTTTTATGTACTTAGATATTGTTTTTTTTTTATTTCTTTGATTTTCTTCGATGAGAAAATTAATAAGATTTCCTTAATAATATGATATCATATTTCTTTTGCTTCTTTTTTTTTTAATAGTAAAATTCAGGATATTTTTTTATGAACCACGTTCTTAAATGATTTTCTTATCAACAATTGTAAACCGAATAACTGTAGATATCCTAAATTTTACATGAAAAAGAATGTAACTATTTCTGATACAATGTATCTTTCTTAGCACTTACTTAGTACCTCAGACTTTGTACCTGGAAGTGGTACCTGGAACTCAGTAACTGAAACTTTGTACCTGAGACCTGTACCTGCCAATTTTCCCGACGAAGTAGTTTCCATTAGACATCTCAGACACGTGGAAAATTAAGGAAAGTAAACCAATGTAAAAACAAGTGCTTCAACAAACAACAACAATATTTTTTTATTCTTTTTTACTGTGATATTTTTAAAGTCATTATACAACTTGTAAATTTAACAACGTTGTTCATATTCATTCCCTTCCAACATTTCCAGGTTTGTTGATAGAGAGTTGTGAGGTGAAAAACAAGTCGACTGATATTATTATTACCTTTCTTGATTAATCCTAATTACACTTCTTAACTTGATTTATTAACTTATTAAATTCATTTGATTTCTTAACTTCATTTATTATCTCATTAACTTCAATATAACTTCAATAACTTAAATAAAGTAGGATTACCCGCGAACCGGTAAGACTACTCCCTGAATTGATAGTATGTAGTTTGGTCTCCGACTTCACACCTGAGGTGCTCTTAACATTGAGTCGCCGTTGCAATTTATCTTGCCTTATTATTTTAAATAAATAATAGGTAACATGATCTTACTTAGGTCGTGGTTCTAATTTTTTTCAATAAAATTGTCTAAATTCTTAAATTCAGGAAATTATATTTTACAATGCAAATTACATCCAAATTCAGTATTTAAATACCAACTATTTTACTTATGAAGAATTATGATTATTTTGATGAATTTTGTATTGGTTTCAATTATATTATTATTTTTATCCTTATTCTGATTGTTGATTAACCTTCTCCCCTACGATAAACTCCCTTTAATTTCAATATTTTTAATTAATGCCCAATTTGAATTATTTGAAATTTACTTCCCTATTTTTTTCCTCCATGCATAATTTCAATTCTCCATATAATACGAAACTTCTTGTGTATTATCCTATTTTTTCTCTTGAATTTTGTGAATAGCTTCTAATAGTTTAATTCATATTTTTATTCCCATTCATATTTCCATAAGTTTAAATTTCGTTTAAATTTAGTTTAACTTTTTTGTTTTTTATATTATTTCATGTATGTTAAAATTTATTTTTCCTTTCTAACTGAATTTTCAAAAAAAAAAATCCTCTTCTCATTCATTTTAGCAACGCTCCTCTACTATTTTTTAGATGACCCTTATTTTCAATTTAAAATTGTTCAGCGGTTTATTTTAGCTTAAGGCCCAAATTTTCATTTGAATAAGGCTTTATTCTTCTATTTTTTTTATAGAATAAGTGACAAGAAATTTCATAATCTATCACATTTGATAGTTCAATTATATACAAATTTTTAGGTTAACATATTGACACATTTCTATAAAAAGATCAATCTTATCATATTAAGGCATATCTATACAATTGCCTTGGAATGAATGTTCTTAAAATTTAAACTTTTGAAAAACCATGTATGAAAAATTATTTTTTAAATTTTAGAACATTCCTTCCATCACATTTTAATATAATCCTTCATGTATCTTATTTACTTTATCATCTTTGATTATTTACCTTTCAAAATATAATTATTCCCCACAAATTGTTTGTTGATTATTTATTCCCCGAAAATACTCAATGAAACCCCATTTTCATTATTTTCATGCATACTTTTGGATGCAATTTTTTTATGTTACCATCATATTTATGATTATTTCTCCCTACCTGACACTATATAATTGTTCTATTTCAACCTTTTTATTTCTCTTACTCTACCATCCATATATCCTTCTCTTCACCAACTCTTGTTTGCCTCCGCCAGTCTTTTTATAGTTTTCAAATATTCTTGTTTATCTATTTGACTATTCTTGGATTTATCTTTCATCTTCTGTTCAACTAATTCAATTTTATTCTTATTACTTTTCATTTGACTTTTCATACTTTCCATTTTATTCTTTATCACTTGTGTATGCTCTATTTTTCATCAATTTTCTCTGTTTCACTCTGTATATTTTTAATATTTTCCTTCCAATAATCATTTGACTCAATTGATTTCTTCTGTATTTTCCCTTCTTGTCTCTTCAATCTGTTTTTGTGATTCTTCGTGTCTTTGAACTACCTCTTCACCCATATCTTCTATCACTTTAATCCTAAATTTCTCTTGTTCTCTTATTATCTCTCCTCTAATTTGCTTACAATTATTCATAATTTGTAATTTTATATGCCTCTTCAACTTTTTCTGCCACTCTTCAAATTTCTTCTCTAATGTCGTCTCCGTTTCCTATAATGTCTTTTCTGTCTTGGCTTGTCCTTGTTCCGGTTTGCTTTGTCCTTGTTCCAGTTTGCTTTGTCCTTGTTTTATTTTTTCCATTAACTTATTGAACATATCCATTGTATTAACCTCTTTGCTTATCTGTCTTGAGTCTACCACTTTTGTTACATTTACCAGCTCCTCCGATGTCTTCTCTTGAATATCTCTGTCTAATTTTTCTTCTTCTTCTTTCACATAATTCATTTTTATCATTTCTGTATTCTCCATTGGTTGATTATCTTCTTCTATTTTGTCCATCATGCTTCTTCCTTCCACACTGCCTCTTGTTTCCATTTTTATTTTTAACAATTTCGATTCACTTTTTTTTTATTTCCATATTATAATAAAATATTATTCATTTGATGATTTCATGGATAACCTCCAAATAGATTACAATAAATAAAAAATGTTTAAAGGAAACCAATTAATTTTACTAATCTAAATTAACTAAACTGAATTTACTGATCTGGATTTACTGAGCTGAACTCACAGAGCCCCACGTTGGTTCGTCAAATTGTATTAATTTTATTTTTTGGATAATATTTCCATATTCCTGTCCCAGGCTGTTGATCTTACTCAGGTCGTGGTTCGTGGTTTTTTTTAATAAAATTGTCAACATTTCCAAATTCAGGAAATTATATTTTACAATGCAAAATTGCATTACATCCAAATTTAGTATTTAAATATCAATTATTTTACTTATGTAGAATTATGATTATTTTGATGAAGAAGACCGTGAATAAGACCATGCATAATATATGTGAAACACAAGACTCTCATTATGACTGGGTCAATAAAATAGAAGAGCGGGTACTCACCAGGAATGGAGGGTTACCTAAATGTTTCATTCCTTTTCCTGTTGAAAGGAAATCTGCTAGCTGCGATTGAATAGCCACTTAAGCTATTACCTAATTATCTCTAACAGGTTACAATTGTAGCTGGGCTAGATCCAAAATTATTCCGAAAGAGCACAAAGAAAGTGACCTCTTGAAAGCACCAGAGCACAAAAAGGAGGATTATGGACCAGTCCAAACCTAACAAGGTCAGGATCATTCTTAATACCCTTATCATCAGGTGAGAAGGTCAAAGGTTAACTTGATAGGTAGCTAGACAGTTCATTCAGCTTGACAAGGTCAGAGGCCTCTTGAAAATTTATAAGAAATTTGTTAATTATCGGGAAATGTAAACACAATCAAATAAAATGTGGTAATGATGGAGAATTACTCTTAACTCTTTCTGAAGTAGTGAATGGTATTAGAGCAATATACACAAGGTGAGTGGTGGATCTCTTCCAAATTCGTGAAAACTATTTATCCTGATGAAATCAAATGATTAACTTTGAAAGCTATCTTCAACACTCAATTTCCTGAAGCCGTTTGACTAAAACCGCTTCTCTATGTCATGACTAGTTCAGAAGTTATGGGCTGACAAAAATGTAGGGAATTACTGTATTCAACAAAGTGCAATCTATCTTTTAATGATAATTTTCTTCTCAAGTACACCTCAAATTGCTATCAAACCATATATCTTTAAAAAGTAGAAGCTACAGCCTATCCGACGGTACAAAAACATACATAAGTTGATGATCTCCAAAAAACCTGGAAGCTAGGGAAAAATACCAAATTGGCAACAGCATGGAAAAAAATTATCAGTTTCTGAAGCCGTTCAGTCAAAACCGCTTCTTGATATCTCAATCGGTTTCCAAGTTATGTGCTCACCAAATGTATCGGAGTAAAAATGATCACCTAGTATTTTGTAAGAAATTGATTTAAAGGGAAAAGTAACTTACTCTTGCTCATCACCTTTCAGGGGTGATATCTAGATATCCTGTATTCCGTATTATGGTTTTGTAACACGAAGCTTTTAGCTCGAGAGAGGATTTTTTTTCAATGTGAAAACATATTACGAGAAAAATATCTATAATACTGAAAAGAGGGATTGATTTGGAAACAAAATTGAGGGTGTGTGTTGAGTTATACCAACAAAAAAACATACACTCTAATTTATTTATGTTAATTCTATGGGCGCGAATTTCCAGCCCTGCTTTTTTGTTCAAAGGGAGACTTAGAGAGCACTGGAATATGAAATTCATGAAAATATGAATTTCATCGAGCTGAAAATTCAAAATTGTTGAATTTGTTCACATTCCCTATTGTCAACGATACAATTCGACAAATCCACGTATGATTAATTCAGACTCTCTTATAGCCCGGTAAAGCTAGACATAGGCTAAAAAAATTCGCACAGAGTTGAGAATTAGTACAAAATTGATTTGAAATTTTGCAGCTTATTTTTAAATGTGGAAGGGCATATTTTGATGGAAAAACATGTTTCAATTATTGATCCAGCGGTGTAAATTTGGAAGAATATGTCTGTAATGGAAGTTCAGGATATCGATAATTATTAAGTAACTATTATATAATTAAAACTCAAGAGACCGATTTCCTTACATGTTTATTTCCAATCGAAGTAGAATAGAATGAATGCAATTGACATAATAATAACGTCGTCAAAGCAATTCATATATTTTAATAGACAAAACAATAAGTATATTCTGCAAGCTAGTTAGAATCAGCGATTTCTATGTTATTTGAAATTACTAATACATTTGGTTGAACTGTTGCGTTAAAACTATTATTGAACTCTAATGTAAACAAAAGACGTTACATGTCACTTTCCCCTCCCATTTTCACGCCACTGACATTTTAAGCTATTTTTATTTTATTTTGAGAAACGCATAACCTTCATATATCCGAGAATTTGTAGGTTTCAAAATACTCAATGTTTTTATCAATTCTGCAAAATTATGAGAAGTATTCGTTTCGATGGCTATGCAACTGAAACAGATCGATTGGCACCGGTATGATCCGTCTTAACTTCTTTCAATGATAACTGCAGGAAAAAAAACTTCTCAGTGTGATCGTAACTATTGATAAAAAATTAATTTTACTGAAGGGCCGTTGCTCATTCATACAATACAAATTGCAATACATGATGCAAAGACCTTCTACATATCTCCATTCAAATTATATGGTGGAAAGCAGTCAAGTGGTCCATTCAAATTATCCAAGCAACCATTTGTTATAGTCAATAGATTATAAGAACACATTAAAGGATTTAACAATTGATAACTAGTATACCAGCTACGATCCACCACACTAACGATTACTACTAACATGCGTTGGTACCCTTCGCCAAAATAAGAGAAAATGCCATTGAATTTTCTGCTACACTGACACAAAGTGAAAGTGAATAAAAGTGAATAAAACTGTTATACTTTTGACATCCACGCATGATGTCGATTTTATTGACATGGAGACACACAAAACCTCATGTACATCTTGACTATAATCGTACCAAAGATATAGTAGATGGATACAATCTTTGTTTTTTACCTTGATGAACATTGCTGGTACAATGCACAAATTATATTCGGAGGTAATAAAAAAAACACGTATAATACGGTATAATTTCCTAAAAAATCTTTCAATGCAACTTATGAAAAACTAGTTCGAAGAACAAGCTGTAATAATTACATTATCAAGAGATATTCGTCTTGATTTAGAAAAATATAAAACGACAAAGCAATATATGGAACTTACTGAATGAAGAGAGTGTGGAATGTGTGGAAGATAGGAAAATAAGGTAAACTAGGGGAAATGTATGTAGTTCTACAATAATTTTATTAGTAAATAACACTTCTTAGAAAATGTGACATGCGTTAACTGCTTCATCAATGCAGATAACGACGGATAAATAATTTTCATTTCCATTGTAATCCTAGGGGCGACGACCCAGCACTGTAATGGAACGCCTTTGATGCGATCATTACAGTAAAGCAAGGTCAAACATGGTTAGTAATTGGATGGGTGAACAGGCCAGGGAAAACCATCGTATAGGGCCCGTACAGCCGGCAGCGGAGTAGCATATGACAGCTCGCAGGCATTATACCCAAAGAGAAGACATTCAGGTCCAGGTTGCGGTGCACCAGGTGCTCGGGGGATCGTTTTGGATATCAAATTCTGCTTCAGCGACCCAAAAAACCCCCCTTAACGATTTTCGGTTCGTCTGTGTCAGAAAAATTCTTGGAGAGAACGTCTACGTCCAGGTTGGGGCGCACCAGGTGTGTGGGGGGTGTTCGCCGATGCCATATTTGCATTCTGCGACCCAAAAAACCCCCCTTAACGATTTTCGGTTAGTCTTTTTCGAATGTGTCTTGAAAAGCCTTGGAGAAGATGTTCAGGTCCAGGTTGCAGTGCACCAGGTGCTCGGGGGATCGTTTTCAACGACAAATTCTGCTTTAGCGACCCATAAAACTCCCCCACAATGAATTTTGGGTTGTTTTTGACAATCTTGTCAGGAAAATTCTCGGAGAGGACGTCTACGTCCAGGTTGGGGCGCACCAGGAGTGCGGGGGGTGTTCGCCGATGCCATATTTGAATTCAGCGACCCAAAAAAGTGTTTTTCCTTCCCCGCACGAATTCTGGGGTGTTCCACGGAGATGACGTTCGTCGGCGTTCCTGAGCCCCAGGTGGTCAGGGTGTGGTGTCAATTTGAACATCATAATCGTGATCAGCGACCTCGAAAACCCCCGAGTACCCATTCTGGGCCAGTTCTGACTCTTTCTTACAAAGTTATTAAGTTGTCCGAAGGGCGTCTCAAAAAATGCATTTTTCGAATGCATTTTTGGCTGCAACAATGCAATTTCTGATTTTGGACAAATGAAAACTAGGTTACTTTTTTATAAATAATTTTTGCAAGCGAATGCCGAAAACCGCATTCCGATCGGTGCTGCCCGAAAAAAAATTTTTTTTCGCGTATAATGATGCGACTAAATGAAAATAATAGAAATAGTTAAATGGTCAAAATCCGCCAACGCGTGTAGTCGTGTAACTCTTGCGTGAAACTTCATCACAATGAACTCAGTCTTGTTCCTCATACATTTTGAAAACTATTGTTTCACCCCCTTTGAAATGCTGATGTCGTATCGAAGCCAGTAATTGTGTGAAAATGTAAAAGAGGCGTATGAAATAAGGGACTGTATCTCTTATGAGTTGATTTTCTCATTCGTTTGTATAAGTAATACAAAACGATAAGGAGATATTTCCACTCGTATTACTCCAGTGTAGATATTATTTTTATGGATATATAATTCCGGTTCAATTCATTTCACGATAAACCTCACTGGGGAGAAATTAATATTTACGAACCTTCATCTTGTATAATTATGTCGGATTAATGGGGATTTTCCACATCTCATTTATAGTGGTGTTTCAAACATTTATACAAATTTCTAGCTTTATGCATCTCAGCGCTAGGCAGGGTGGTAGACTTGGTGCAAAGGGCTAGGCATGGTAACGGTAGGAAGAAGAAATTGGCCCTGCTTGTGTTCTTCGACGTGGGGAACGCGTTCAACAGTGTCAGTAAACGGGCGGTGTTGAGCGCGTTGACAAAGCTTGGAGTAGGGGAGGGGTTAGTTAGTCTAGTAGAGGACTACCTGACGGGGCGTGTGATAGTGGACACTAGGGGGAGAAGGTACGGGACGGAGATTGGAGTGCCCCAGGGCTCGGTTCTGGGACCGACGCTTTGGAAGTGTTTGATGAAGTTTGTGGGATAGTATGTGAAAAAGGATGTGAGATTACGGTGTATGCGGACGATGTATGTCTGGTATGTACGGCAAAAGAAGAGGTGGAGATAGAAAGAAAGACGGAGAGGATGTGTAGGAAGATTGTGGAGAAGATAGAGCGGTGTGGACTGGAGGTGGCTGTGGATAAGACGGTAGGGCTACTGGTGAAGGGGCGGAGCAAGGCAAGGGAGGTGGGGGTGATGGTGGAGGAAAAGAAAATTCGGATGGAGGAAACGGTGAAGTATCTGGGGGTGTGGTTGGATAGGCAATTATCCTTAAAAACCCATATGTTGAAGGCTGCACAGAAGGCAAAAGTAAGGGCAGCGAGGCTGGGAAGATTGATGGGTAATGTGAAAGGACCGGGAGAATGGAAGAGAAGGATAATTGGTAGGACGGTAGAGCAGAGTATGCTGTATGGCGTGGAAGTGTGGGGTGAGAAAGCAGGGGTGAATGCAAGGGTTAGACCACTCCTGCGGGTGCAGAGAGGAATACTACTGAGGGTGGTGCAGGCGTACAAGACAGTGGGTGGACTGGCAGCAGCAGTGCTGTCACGGTTCTACCCATTGGACTTTATGGCTAGAACCAGACATAAACGCTGGAGGGGTGCGAGCAGAGAGGAACTGCAGGAATTGATGGATGAGGAAAGGGAGAGAAGGTGGGATGAGTATGAGGGCGCGCTGAAAGGAGCGATTGGGAGCAGGAGAAATTGGGTGAACCGGAAATTTGGGGAGGTGAACTACTTCTTGACGCAGGTGCTCACAGGGCATGGGTCAAGAGTGGGTTACCTCCACAAGATTGGGAAAAGAGAAACTGGAGTGTGCGAGAGATGTGAAGTGGAGGATGATGTGGGACATGTGTTTAGATGTTGGAAGAATGAGGAAGTTTTGAAAAAGTTAGAAAATAAACTGGGACAGGCGGTGTATTGGGAAAATATGGTGGAGATTATGTTGAGGGGCGAGGAGGAATGGATGGAGATAAGTGGCGTGGTAGAGAGCATGATTAGGGGAAGAGAAGGACTCGCTATGGTATGAGAGAGGTAGGAGTGATAGAGGGAAGAAGATGATGGAGAGTGTGTGAGGGACCGCCGCCCGTCTTGACGTATGCTAGGGTAGTGATTCCAAGGCGGGAGTAACGGCGAGATTGAGGTGGGTTTGGTTGGTAGGCATCTCCGTTGGGGATGAGTCCAACACTGTCTGGGTACTGGTTGAGGACCCAGTCGAACATGAGTTTCCCATCTCGGCCCGAAAAAAAAAAAAGCTTTATGCGAATTTTGGTAACCCTTTCCCTATTTTCTGATCTAATTTGAGTCAAATACCTGCTTGAGCTGAATGTTTTTGTTATATCTTGCAGTTTCAAGGATATGTGAGTTCAGAGGAATATGAAAAAATGTAATATTTACCTTTGTGATTTTATTTTTCAAATCGGAACATCTTATCATTCGATTATACACATTCAATTTTATAGTCAATCAAATATTTCTTAGACGCTTTTTTCCAACATCTGTACCACTTCCTAACTTCTCATCAATTCCCAAACTCCAAAGCCATATAGTATAGCTTAATCAAAATAACCGCGATATCCAATATCTTGTTCATCTAATCCCAAATATTTGCCTCAAGAAATTGGTTTCAGGAAACATATCTTTCAATAACTCAAAGAAACTGTTGAAGATTCGAGTTTTGTGTTAGTCCCGAATACTGGAATTTCACTGGGATAAATCCACAACAATCAATTCAACAACTATAACTTATTTTGATCACTATCCAAATTAAGTTACACACAATAATGTAAATTGATACTGAGGAAGAAAATCGATTTAAATGTGCCAAGTACTCGAAATTGGAGTCTTTGACTCCTATATCGTGCACAAAAAAATTGTAGACATAGAGATTGTAGTAAATTTTATGCCGCTTAACATGATAAAAGTTGAGTGAGGAAAATGTTTTTTCAAATTCCCAAAATGTTGAAAAGATTATTGAGCAGTTTTAAATTTCGGTTATTCAAGCGGCAAGTATAATGAGAATCATACATTATAATCATAAGTTATATAACAATAATATTTTCGTGCAACCGGACGCAAAACAAGCATTTTGAAGCCGCAACAGAGGCCGCAGGGGTGGAAGCCTCATTCTACTTATTTTCCACATCAAACACTGTTACCTATTATTTATTTAAAATAATAAGGCAAGATAAATTGCAACGGCGACTAAATGTGGAGAGCACCTCAGGTGTGAATTCGGAGACCAAACTAATATCAATTCAGGGAGTAGTCTTACCGGTTCGCGGGTAATCCTACTTTATTTAAGTTATTGAAGTTATATTGAAGTTGTTCAGATAAAAGATGAAGTTAAGAAACTAAATAAATTCAATAAGTTAATAAATCAAGTTGAGGAATGAAATTAAAGTTAATCAAGATAGGTAAGTGGGCGCCACCCTGAATAATATTAGTCGACTTGTTTTCCACCTCACAACTCTCTATCAACAAACCTGGAAATGTTGGAAGGGAAGGAATATGAACAACGTTGTTAAATTTACAAGTTGTATAATGACTTCAAACTAATATCACAGTGAATAAAAAAGAGTATTGTTGTTGTTTGTTGAAGCACGTTGTTTTACTTTCCTCAATTTTTTCGGACAGGTCCTAGGTGTCTGTTAATCCATGGGAATTCAGTTCATGGTACTGGAATGTCACGTACTAATTGGCAGGTACAAGTTGCAGGTACAAAGTCGCAGGTACTTAGTCGCAGGTACTAAGTCGCAGGTACTAAGTCGCAGGTACTAAGTGCTAAGAGAGATACATTGTATCAGCCATAGTTACATTCTTTTTTTTATGTGAAATTCAGGATATTTACAGTTATTCGGCTTACAATTGTTTAAGAAATTCATTTGAGAACGTGGTTCATAAAAAAAAAACCTGTATTTTACTATTAAAAAAAACAAAAGAAGCAATAAAGAAATGTGATATGATACGATATGATATTATTTAGGAAATCTTATTTATTTCCATTTATCAAACGAATGAAAGAAACAATATCTAAATAACACATGCTCCGCTTCGAGAAATAATTTACATATTCGTAGTGTGTTCTTAATTTCTCTCTCTATAGAAGGGAAGAATTGAAATATTTGACCAATATCAGTGTATACTGATCCTCACCAACGGAGATTATCCGTCGCACATTAAATGTAGAAATTTGCCTTTCAGCGGTGATCGGTGCTACAGGTTCTCGACGAGAATCACATGTTAGTGAGGAAAAAGGACTGGCTACTCGCCGTCCGATAGATATTTGAATATTCCAATGATAGTGGCCAAATATAACGTTACACACGATGGTGAGAACGGCTTAAATTTGAAATAATGAAGCTTACATGTGTCATTGACTACCAGTCTACAAGTTCTGAAGAGTTCTACACTTTCCAGCTCTGGAATTAATGATCATCTGATGTATAAATACCATCTACCCATTCTATTAAAAAACAAATTTATATTACCAATAAAAAATGGAGAAGTGTCAGTGTATATGACGTGTATAATCGAGGGCAACTGAAATTCATTCCTCAAATGATAAATGAATCTAGGATAAATATTTTTTATCAAATTCAAATCCTCGCATAGCACAGCACTGTTATTGGTATCTGTGACCTTTGTTTCAGGTTTTTATATCCTTGTTCCGAAACTCGAACACTACCGACTTGTAAAGGTTTCACTCTTTCTTTCTCTTTCTAATCAGGCCAATTGTGGAACCTGTTCTGGAGACATGTTCTACTTTTGCATCAAGTTGCGATGGTGCACAATTTCTTCCATGAGAATAATATTCGAACCAATTGTTTCATAAAATTACCAGTTCTCTCCATCTTTCTCTACCCGCATAATATGAATAGTTTGCCAATAATTCACCAAAATGTACTAATAATTTACCGATAATTCACCAATATTTCACCAATAACTCACCAATAATTTACCAATAATTCACCAATAATTTACCAATAATCTACCCATAATCCACTAATAATTTTCAGGCACAAGTATGAACAAATGCTGTACCTTACATCAAAATGATTGTTATGATAGCAAATGTTCCTGAATTTGGTACACTTCTTATGAACCTCCGCTTTCTCAAGCAATGAATTCCGTCTGCTTCAATCTCGTGAAACGTAGACGAATATTTTGCTTGGGAAATTTATGTTTTTCTCCACGCTGGTTGGTACACCATTTGAACATTCCGAAAACACAAAATCAAGAGAGAAACAGATAATAATTCAACCGGTCAACAAAATATATTGTCCCTCCTAATTGCAAACCAAAGTGGTTGGTGTTAAATATACCAACTCCGTTTGACTGTTATTCAATAGCCTTCGGGGCCTACAGCCCGGATTGTGGTCGTTCCTTCTTGGGTGAACGGTCACTGCTCTGGAAAAATATTCTCCAAAACTTATGGAGCATTAAAATAATTATGATTGTCATGTGATATCTATTGGTAACACGTTTTATTTGAATACGACAATATTACAGGAAACTGCCATAATACTTTATTTTATAATAATTAAGATATCATATATTTTTATGTCTAAGGATAATTATTTAAGCATAAGGTCCAATTTGGCTAGTTCATATATACGAGTTACTATTGATTACCTACTAAAACAGGAGAGCCCTATGTTCGATGACTAGCTTCTACCAGAGAGCAAATTTCCGGAAAAATTAAATGATAACTCATAGCTTTAGAAGTTGCGAAGCCTATAATATAATTTGTATGAGAGAACTGTCCAAATAAGTTCATTTTATGACATTCCAACGATATGATAGTCTACTAGAAATGAAT
>CAJUYG010002638.1:21202-50391 GCA_910591675.1 Galerucella calmariensis | reverse complement strand
AATAGCAACAAACCCTTTTCTTATGCCAGTCATACTTTTGGCCCCGTATGGTGGATTAAAAGTCCTTTTGTACTTTTCTATTTATTTTAATATCTATCTATGCAAATACTACCTTGGTACATAAATAACTGTTACTGTAAACATCGAGTTGATGTTTAAGCCCAAAGTCTAATTATATTCTCCCTATATTATTGGAAGACCATCTATAAGTAATTTATTATAGTTTTGAATAAAGTCACGTACCTTTAATACTCGTGTCTATGTTTATTAAGTAATCTAAATATATTTTTATTTAATTGTTAAGTCAGCTAACTGTTGAAATTAGTACAATGATCTACAGGGTGTCTACATGCCCACCCTTTGAAAGACAAAATTACAGGGTGATCAAACCTGGAATTTCGTGTCTCAACTAACTAACGCTGCTATCTCAATTCAAACACTATTAATGTAGGTAAGTGATTATTTGTTGACACAATGTATCATATTGCGTAATAAGATACTATCTTGAATTTGACTCAAAAAATGGTAAACAAATGATTAGGCAATTTAACTACTTATTACTTTCAGATAATCTTTGCATTTAAAAAAGATTAGAAATATATTGTATTCAAGTAAATTCTATAAATAAATAAAAATAGGTGTATTATTACTACAGAGAAGAATATAAACAATATAAATACAAATATATAACATATGTTGATTTTTGGATACCCAATAACCTATAACATAAATGAGAATTGTACATCAGCACTAATAATAAAAGTATTGAAATCAAAATGTTGTGAAAAAAAAATTAAGAAAGTATCCAGGTAACATATTATGTCACCTTTTCTAAAAATGAATTGAAAATGTTTAAAATCAATATACTTATACCATACATATAAATGCTTATATAAAAAGATTCTAAAAAAGAAATTAACAAAAAAAAATATTTCATAATCTATATACTACTACTTTTTGATCATTAAATAATTGCAATCTGTTTTCCACAAACTACTAATGTCTTCTTAATTTTCTTGATTCATTTAATTTGATTCAAAATCACTTTGAAAAATATCTGTGCATTTCTTCAACTGTTTTTCATAATTCCTGCACAAAAATATTAATTCAAATTATTACATCTTTTTTTTTGCCTTTATTTTGCGTGTCCGACCCAATGTAGTCCACCTGTATTTTCAAAAATACCTTCTTTTTCATATTTTTACATCTCTGTGCATTTTTATTCATAACTTCATTAACATTGTTTAAACTGCCGACCCATGTAGTCGATACAGCGCTTGTCCCTCAGGTCAAGGTTGTCATTATCAGTTAACAACATTTTTCCGTTATCACCATTTCACCTTTTGTTCCACGATCATTCGTAATAATGCAGAATTCCTAAAGTGTGAAACTTACGTTCCCTCATTTCATATTAAAAAAAAATTAAGACTGACATTCCGCTATAAAGACTTTATTCTCATTTATAAGTTCTATTGGAACATATTAAACAAAAGAAAATTAAAAAACAGGAATTAGTCGAACATGTTGTTCAAAAGAAAATTGAATATTATTGATCAAAAATCAATAACATTATTAAATAATAAAGTATCTGGCACCTATGCATATCTTTTAGATTATGAAAAACAAACTAAACAAAATTTAAACATAAATCGCAATAACCTTTGATTGATCATTTTGTTATACCACATATTAAAAACTTTTTGACTGTCATTTTACATTGTTTTTTGAGTTTAATTTATACCTAAATGTCTTTTATTAAAAAAATTTTTACAAACACAAAATTCTTCCATAATAACTTAATATTCCATCAATAGTACCTATCCATAATACTAATTCTATAAACTTATGCATATTCCATTATTAGTAATTTTGATATGCCTTTGCTAAGTCTAGGAACAGTACCGCTGCTGGTTCAGTCTTATCAATCGAGTTATAAATTGAAGAAACCAAGGTCTTAATCGCGTCATTCGTTGATAACCCTCTCTGAAATCCAAATTGTCGCGCTGACAATAAATGATGCTTGTCTATGAAGTCCATCAGTCTTTTTTTCACAGCCTTCTCCATTATTTTTGCCAAAGTTGTAATCAGAGATATTGGTCTATAATTGGATATTTCATCTTTTTTATATATTGGTGTGACAACAGAGGTTTTAAATAAAGAAGGACAAACCCCACTAGCAAAAATGAAATTTAAAAGATTGGAAAGAGGACTGGTTAGCTCACTTTGCAATTTCTTAAATAACTCGGATTCCAAGTAATCTATTCCTGGTGCTTTGTTTATTTTGAGAGACGATATTATATCCTTGATCTCTTCCTCAGATACTGGTAACCAATAAAAAGGATCAGATTTATTTTTTGTTTTGGGGGAGGATTTGTCGGAAATGATATTTTTCGTGCTAGGTTATTTCCTACCAAAGCAAAGTAATTATTAAATTCTTCTGCAATCTCTTTTTTATTTCGAGTCCTTTGACCAGAACTTGCAATTATTTCATTGATACTATTTGTTGCTTTATCTTTTTTGTTCACCAGATTCCGTGGATATTTTGGATTATTTGAATTGCTTTGTATTTCGGCTCGGCAATAGTTCCGTTTTGCAGTTTTAATTAATTGGTTCACCTTTTTACGATATTTGAAATATATTTCTTTTTTTTCCCTCATCATTCGGATTTTGTAGATATTCTTTATGTAATTTATTTTTATTATTTATTGACTGGACAAGACCTTCTGTTATCCAATTTTGACGTTTTTGATAATTTTTATTAAATTTTATGGTTTTTGTGTGTTTTATTAAGAGAGTATTTAAAATATTTAGTAATTCTTGAGTTTTTTTGTTAACATCGTTTATATTATAAAAAGTTTGCCAATTATATTCCTGAAGATCACTTCGAATGCATTTGTAGTTTATAACTGTTTTATATTTATCCGATTTAATGTATTTAGATTTAGCTTTTATGGGAAAACTAATTATCGTTGCCTGGTGATCCGTAATGTTATTTTCATATACAACCGCAACTGCTTCTTCGAGAGAATATTTTTCTATTGCTCTGAAGAATATATGGTCTATGCAGCTATGTGAATTTTTTTGAATGCGCGTATATTTATTTATCATTGAATGTAAATTATATTCATATAGTACATTTAAATATCTAGAGACATTATCATTTTCATCTTTAATGTTTATATCAATATCACCAACTAATAAATGATAATCTACTTCAGAGTAGTTTATTTGCTTAAGATAATTTTCCAAAGAGAAAATGAAGAACTCGGGTGTATTCGATGGAGAGCGGTATACACAAGTTATCAAGATTTGTATATTTTTATCTGCAGTGCCTTTGAATAGCCGATATCAATAGTTGTGCAACTCACAATAATTTCATTTTTTACATATACAACAAAACGTCATTTTTATTCAACATTCCTTGATTATAAAATGTCCTATAACCATTTAGATTAAAAAGATCAATATCATATATTTGAAAAGTCTCTGTTAGCACAATGCAATCAAAATTGCAGCTTAGTTGTTCTAGCATTATTTTAAATTCATCCAAGTGCGCATTTAAACTACATATATTCTGATGAACTATGCTGAAATTCTTTTCATTATTTTTAAATAATTTGTTTACATCTCCGTGATTGAAACATTCAGCAGTGTTGTAGACCTCATAATTTATGTCGCGAATATATTGATCCATTTTTAAATATAGCAAAATTATTATTAAAAACAAAGAGGGAAAAAGAAAACCTAGGACCTACTACCGAAACGTGTTCTTTGCTTTATTTCTTCAACCTTTATCTGCTGATTTGTGTCATTTTTGTTGAATGTAGGGAATGTAGTCTTGGTGGTTTTTGATTTGGAGTTTTTACCCTTTATATCTATAGTTTCTTCACCGTTTTTTCTATTTGGTGTAAGATGCTCTTCAAATGTAGGAAACGAATGACTAGATCCCTCTTCTCGTGCTTATCTTATATTTGGTGTAGGAGGGGCACTGTTTCTGTCTTTTTGGTAGGACTTCTTTTCGCTGATTTCTAGATCACTGACTTTGTATGGTTTATTATTTATATAAAGTTTATTACCTTCAATATATGATGTGTTGGTAGGATTTTCTCGAGCCTTCTTTAGGTGTTTTCTGTGAATAAAATGTTCTTATCTCTGGACCTCGGTTAGATCACTACTAAAGCTTATATTAGTTCCCTTCAGTTTTCTACAATTTTTTAAGATCTCAACTTTTTTTAAGTACGATAAGAATTCTATTTTTATTGGCTTGTTTGTTGAATGTCCCAGTTGATAATAGTTATTAATATCTTTATTGTCCACATCAATATTCAATAGATTTTTTTATATCATCGAGTGTAATGTTTTCGTAGTTTAATCCAAAAATCAATATATTATTTTTTTTTTGCTCCTCTTTCCAATGTTTCCACCTTTGTTTTCAACAGATCATTATCCTTCTCAAGTTCTTCAACTCTTTTACTGAGCAACTCTAACTTCATTGATAGTCTCGTCTCGCACGCATCTATTGTATGGATAATTTCTTTTCTATTTGTTAGAATATCTTGTCTGAGGCTATCAATTGATTTTGTTAAGCTCTGTGCTTTTTTTTTCATTTTTTGAGCTTATACTTGTATTAAGTTCACACCCCGTGATACGACTATGGCATAAATAAATTTGTATAGATGTATCTTCCAATTATTTCAGTTTTCAGGTTAGGATGATTTGATAATTGAAAAATAATATTTAAAGGACTAATCTGGTTTTCACGAAAAATTTTAAAAACTTCTGCTTCTTGACGTATTTAATTTATTTACCACACTTCACAAAATCCAAAATTTGCACTTTTTCCACTTATATACTATAAAATATTTTTAGCGAGCTAAAAAAGTGTATATGCATACATGGGCGTACTGCGTACTTCACAATAATTAGAGGTGTTCCCATTAGACATTTTTTGAGAAAACAAATTTTAATTTTTTTCATACCAATGACGCCATTGTTTCATAGTAGATGAAGATGGTTAAATAATACAACTGGTTTCGTGTAAAGCTTCTCTGTAGCTTCACCACGATCTGGTAAGGTGGTGTAAGTCAGAGCTTTCTTTTAAAATGGTACTTCTTTAATAATGGCTGGCTGTCTAAAGCCGAAGACGCTGCTTGACGATGATAACTTCTCGTAAATAAATATCTGGAGCCACAGCTCGGAGAACTTCCGAAGCCTTCTTGACTCTATGATTTAAAATAAGGCCTCGAGCCGAAGCTCGTAGACGACTGACTCTAGTCACACACACACACACACTTGCGCGTGAGAAAACCCGTCCCACAAAGCATCCACCACCGGGCTCATGGCCCGCGGGTTGATGCAAAGAAGAACCTTCCATCCACCCCCTGCCACTTCCGGCAGGACCTCACTCGTTCATCGGAAGAGTCTATTTTTTAATAAAGTTTCGAATATTTTAGAGATGTGCGGGATCAGAGAAATTGGTCTGTAGTTAGACACGTTAGTTTTGTCACCTTTCTTATATATCGGTATAACAAGAGATGTTTTGAAGCAATATGGCCAGACACTATCATCAAAACATTTGTTTATTATGTAAGTAAGCGGGTTGATAATATAGTTAGCCACGGCCTTTAAACATTCACTATTAATGTTATCTATACCTGCGGCTTTTTTAGGTTTTAATGATTTTATTATTTCTAGAATTTCATTATAAGTTGCCGGAAACAGTGCCATGGAGTTGAGTACAGTTGTTTTGGGAAACTCTTTTTTAGTGTGGTTGTTAATTTTTTGAGCTAATAATTCACCCGTTTCTGCAAATTGCGTATTAAATTCATTTGAAATTAACTTTCGATCAGTTAGGATTTCCCCGGTTTGATTTTTTATTGAATTCTTATTAATATTAGATTTTTTGTTAGTAGAAATATTCTGAATTATCTTCCACAATTCCTTATTATTATTTTGATTCTTATTAATTTCCTTTTTATAATAGTTTTGTTTTGCCTTTTCAATAAGAGATTTTATTTCTATAATTTTTGTATGTCTTCCATCCATGTCATTTGGGTTTTGTTTAAACTTTTTATATAAGTCATTTTTTTTATTAATTGATGTAAGTAATCCATTTGTAACCCATGGTGAGATTTTAGTATTTTTCCTGTAATATTTTTTAGTCTGTGTGGAAATAGTTATATAATTAGAAAGTATCTGAACAAATTTCTCTGTTGCAGAATTAGGACTGGAATCATGGAAAACCGTATCCCACCTTTCATTTTTGATCAGATGTACAAGTTCAAGATAGACAATGTGATTGATATATTTTGGTTCGCCTTTAGGATTTTTTTGATGACTTTCAAATATGATTTGCAAGGCAATGGTATGATGGTCAGTAATATCTGACTCAATTACAATGGGTATTAAATTATCTGTTTTAGTGAACGAGTTGGTTGTAATAAATAAATGATCTAAACAAGCTTTTAATCGTGTTTGATTATTTATCGTAGATATGAAACCGCATTCCTGCAGAACATTTAAGTACTCCAAAGTGTTGTTTTCGTCCAAGATGTCAATGTTTATATCACCCGAGAAAACATAGGTATAGTTTTTATCAACATGTTGATTAAGAAACAATTGAGGATTTTGAATAAACTCAGGAATTTTTGGGTTCCAATCTTTTTTAGATGGAGATCTGTAACAGCCAAAAATTACAATGTTGTGGTCGCGACTAACGCAAACCTTTAATTTGATTATATTAGTAACCCCTAACTGAACTATTTCATAATTAAAGGAATATTTATTGTCAAGATATATTACGACTCCGTCATTTCTATTTAAATCGCCATTGTTGTAAAAAATATTATTGCCTTCTAGTTTATGTACACTCAAATCTGGAATTTGTAACGTTTCTGTTAAAATGATACAATCAGGTTTTTTTTTAATTCGTCTATAGCTATTTTAAATTCGTTTTTATTTATACTACTTATATTATTGTGAAAGATTGTAAAATTTTGATTATGTTCATTGACGTTGTAAATTTTATCACATTCTAAAAAATTATCAAGAGTAAATGTTGGGACTGTGGATATATCAAAATCTCGTACATATGGGTCCATTTTTTAATTAAGAATAATTTAAACAACGACACTTAAGCATATTAATTACCCAACCTTACTTATCTAAACTTTTTTGTTTTGTTTTTATTTAGTTGTGGAGTTATTTGTTTGTTTCTGCTGAAGCCGGGTATTGACAACTTTTTCGAGTTTCTGAAGGGGTTGTTGAATTTGAATGTTTGAGTTTTGGATTATTGGTGTGGACGGATTGCTGTTTGATTTCATGGTGATGTCACTATTTTCTTCTAATTTTAGTAGATCTTCGTATTCAAAAGACTCCCCCTCGACATAAAGTATGTTTTTTTAATGTAGCAATCGTTCTTCCCATCAGTTTTGGCTAATAGTTGATGCTTTCGGAGTAGCTTATATTCTTTGCGTTGTTGTACAGTCTGGTCATCCGCGATGCTAACGTTCTTCCCTTTTAGAGATGCTCTTTTAACTATTATTTGTTTTTTGTGAGAAACCTCGTAAATTCGATTTTCAATGGACCATCGTCACTTTTTCCAAAAAATGAAAATTATTGATGTCTTCTTCTCTAATTTTTATATTTACAAGACTGTGCAGTACTTGGCACACCTTCTGACTACTTATCAACTCGCTTCTATTGGTTAGGCCAAACAAAATAATGTTATTTTTCTTTTCAATTTTTCGCAACTTTTCCAGTTCCTGTTTCAGCAGTCGGTTTTCGTTCTCTAACGTTCCCACCTTTTTGTTCAACTCTTCAATTTTTACCTGTTGTCTAACTTCTAAGGCATCTATGTAGTTCTTAATTTCCAGACGATTTTTCACTATTTCATCCAATAATTGTTTAGTTGATATATCTTGGGTTTTTGGCATTTTAAATAAAATAAATTCTTCGTGTATGACCCGCTTTATCGTTTTAAAATCGTGTAAAACCTCCAACTGATAAGATGATAAGTTTTTAAATATTTTGGATTTTGTGTCGTTATATTGTAATATCCAC
Source organism: Galerucella calmariensis (assembly GCA_910591675.1). Classification (NCBI taxonomy): domain Eukaryota; kingdom Metazoa; phylum Arthropoda; class Insecta; order Coleoptera; family Chrysomelidae; genus Galerucella; species Galerucella calmariensis. The sequence continues at coordinate 42,330 of CAJUYG010002638.1, read as the reverse complement.
TGTATAATGGAATATTTTGATTTTATCTTTATGATTTAGGGCTATTACGTTCACGTACAGATCGTATATTGCTTTATAGTACGTGGCAGCAATTTTTATAAATTTCTTATTTCTACATACCATTGAAATGTTGGTAGTTTCAGGAGCAAACTAACACAGACACCTACTGTTTAGGCTAACCACACATATACCTTCGTTTCTCACGTACCAGGGAGCGTCCAGAGCCTGCCTGATCGAGATGTTTTGTTGTGCCTGTAATTTTTTCCTATTTGTTTCGCTAATTAGACAATTGGTGAAATAAGGAAAGAAAACTAGGAAAAAGATCAAAAGCAGCATTCTATTGTTTGTGAATTGTGAGTTGTTTTAAAGTTTTAAGGAAGGCGTGTGGAAAGCACGTGGTGCTTAATAAAAGTTCTAAATTAATAAATGATTTTATCACTTAAAAAGTTGTAATAAATAGTAAGTAAATTATTATAACATACTTAAACATACAATAAGCTTTTATTATTGATTAAATACAAACTTTTTCTGTTACACTTGATTTTAATGCTGCTTTGGCATTAAATCTTGAATAAATTTTATTGTTTTATGTATTATTCCAGACAAAAAACAAACGAAATGTCTAAAATTGGCGAAAAGGGACGAAATCCAACCGCCGTTGATTTTTGGTTGGACACCCTTGGATTGTACAGTGCCTACGATGAAACTTGCTTATTTAGAGCAATCAGTGAACAGGTAATCTTAAATAGGATAAATATAACATGTAAAATGTGTTATTTGTTAACAACTTTTTAAATTTTATTAAAGTATAAAAAAGTGTTCTAATCACTCGTCTAATCATGAATACCTAAGTAGTTTTCTATTATATTTTCATGTATGTAGGATAAAACAATGATTAAATCCAGAATTAAGTGAATAAGCAATGCAATATGAATTTATATTTACTTTTAACATATTTTAATGTTTGGATAGCTTTTTGACTGCCAAGTTTATCATGAAAGGGTAAGGGAGAATGTCTAACATATGCCTTGTTTGTCATCTGGGAGTACTGCTAACACGTCTTCTTCGTGTATCACAGTGTTTGGCCTAACGTATACCGATGCAATTCTGATTCTCCAAAGGTTGTTTTCACTATAATCCTTGTGGCTTCCATGGTTATGAGTCCGTCCGGCGTGTTTTCTTGATGCTGGCGCAGCTTCTTTTTAACAAGGATCGCTGTGCCTCCAGAGTTTCTGTTGATGTCTGTTCTGTATACGTTATAGCCTGGCCAGGTGAGTTTAAACTCGACTCCTGGCAGTTTTGTTTCTTGGAGCGCGAAGATGTCAAAATCTTCCTCCTCCAATATTTCTCCCATGATGTTTATGTTTGTTCTGAGTCCTACCGTATTCCATGAGCCGATCTTTATTTTACTTGGTAAGGTTTGTATATCCATTTACTGTTTCTGAAAATTTTTCATGAATTCCTGGATGACTCGGAATCCCTCCATCAGCTCTTTGAATTGTGTCATTGACACGAATTTCGTTTGTTTATCCTGTTCCTTCGGTGCGTTGTTGGTTGCTTTTGCGTAACTTTTTGTTTGTGTGTTTGTTTCCGTCTTCTTCTGTTGCTTGTTGGCTGCTGTTTGTGCAGGGTTTTTGGGGCATCCTCTGTAGTTTGCGGGGTGATCTCCTCCGCAGTTTTGGCAGGTAGCTGCTTCCTCTTTTCTTCTGAGGCAGTCTGCGGCCCTGTGTGCTCCTGCGCATCTTACGCAGTGTATTTCCATGTTACATGTATTTTGTCCGTGGTGGAATCCCTGACATCTGTAGCATTGTACTGGCCCGTTGTTTCTTCTTTGCTCTACCACCGTTATTTTAGTTTGGCATAAGTATCTCAGGCTTTTATAAGCATGCTCCTCCTTGGGGTCGATTGAAATCATAAAAATTGGGAGTGGCTTCCCTCCTTCCTCCTATCCTTGAGTGTAATTGCCACACCCTTTGTACTTTCAAGTCCTTCTTCTTTTAACGCCTCCGTTATTTCTTCCGGGTCCGTGTTTGCAGCTAGTCCTTTAATGACTAGCTTCCTTTCTTTATCTTCGTTCAGAAGATATGTGTACCACTCTATGTCAGTGAATTATTTCATATATTTGGTCATTTTTCTGTAGTCCTCTGGGGTGGCGGTTTGTAATTTCGCCCGGTTCCTTGCTATTTTGCATTGAACGTCAATGCCTCTCGAATTCATTCCTTATCTTAGATTGTTCCAAGCACTAATAGTTTTTAGTATGATTGGTGGTGGTCTTCTTGTTGTTCTTTGTGTATTTTGGCTTTCTTTTTCATTTTGTACCGTGTCCGTGTTTTCTGAATTGTTTGTATGTGGCATATTTCGTTCGTTTGTGTGTCCATTGCCGTTACCTTTTTCCTTTTTATTTCTCCCTCGTTTCTGTCTCTCGCTTCTCTCCTGTTTTGGTTTTTCCGTGCTCTCCTGCTTTTTTGTAGTTTGAATTTTCCATCGTTGTCGATTTTTTTGCCCGTTATGTCTGTGGCAAACTCCTCGCAGCTTTCGTCTGTGTCAAAGTCACTTTTCGTTTGATTTGTATTGTTTTTAGTTGCTTCCTTTTCTTGGTTTCTTTCGGCATTCATGTTTTCCATTGTAATATTCAGGTTATCTATCATCTTGTGTAGTCCGGCTATTGTCTCTTTCAGTTCTATCATTGTCTGCTGCATGTCGTCAATATTTTTTCTCAAATTTAAATTCTCTTCCTCGAGCAGAGTTTTTCTCCTCTCTTTAGAAGTCCCTCTGTCGTAGGGCTTTTCCATACTCACTTTGGAGCCCTCCGGCTCCATCCTGTCCCTAATTTCACTAAATTCACTGGATATATTGAAATTTCTTACCTTATAAATTCTGGTAGATCTTCCTTTGTAATCCTGTACACACTTCACTTCACTCCACTATCGCGCACTCGAATCGGTATGCTTTGAAAAAAGCATATACTTTTTCTCGTACCGGTCTCCGTTCACTTTTACGCTACTCGTACACTTTCCGTCATTCCCTCTTTCGAACTTTCGTTCCGCACGCCCGTTGTATCGATTCACTCAAGAGCTCACTTCACCTCGCTCCGCCGCTCTTCGATTACTGACTCTAGTGCCCTTTGGTAGAGGTGTGGCGTGATTTCACTGTCGGTGATTTTGTCACCGTTCCTTTGTCGGAACCGGAGCAGATAGTTCTTTGCGATTTTTTGGATCAGTGATTCTTCTGAACTGGTTAATTTATTGCGAAGAGCTTGTACCTTTTTGATGTATTATGTATTGTCACTGAAGTTTTAAAAACCAAACAGTGATTTTTCGGAACTGGTTGAAATAAAAATTCAAGTTTTTCACTATTTATTTATTAAAAAATTTTCTAAGTAATAAAAGTAACTGAATAAACATAAAACATTACAAAACTCAGTAATAAAATGTATATAAAAAAATGAAATTTTCACATGGATAACGCTTACATACCTACTGAAAATTATTTTTTAAAAATAAATAAAAACATTCTGTCAAGAAATAAAATACTAATTCGCCAGATTCGCCTGGGTTAACATGAAAACAATCTGTCAAGAAATAAAATATGTAGGTACTTATTCGCTTTGGTTAACGTTTAAAAACATAATTTGTCTAACTTTCTGAGGGGTTAGCCTCGATCTGCGTTCACTAATTAATTGTCCTGTTTTGGAAAATAGCCGCTCACAAGGCACTGAGGTTGAAACAGTTCCAAACTTTTCGATGCACACTTTCGACAGATATGGATGATTATATGAACGTTGACGCCACCATGACAGTGGATCTTCATGCCTGTCTAGCTGATCATCTTGGACATATCTTTGGACTTCGATAATAGCTCTTGATGCCGAAGTGCCGCTAGGCTTGAAAGTTGCTGCCTTTTTATCAAAATTCGACCAAAGCGAAAACTCAATTTAAGATTTTTTCTCTGGTTGATGTTCGTCTGTGTTCATGTTTTCGTCACTGTCAGTTGTGTTCTCCTTCCTTTCGGTTCGTTTTGTTTCGTTGTTTATTACCTCAGAAACTAAATTTATTACTAGCTTTTTAGCCTTATCAGCAATTTCATCATTTGAAAATCCAATGTTTTTGAATCTTGGGTCCAAAAACGTGGAGATAAGCAATGTTTTGCTATTCTCAAGATCTCCTAAACGTTTTTGGATGCCCCATAAAATTTTCTGTACTACTGTCTGGGTTAAAGCAAAAGTACAAAACTTTTCTTTATTTTTATTTATATTATTGTAATTATCTTCCAACCCTTCAGTAAGCACAATTACACTGGACAATGTTGTATAATTTTGCCCACTCATTATTTTGGTTAAGCGTTCCATGGGTTCCAAAACTGTTTTAAGTTCAGCAAGAAGCTGCCACTCTTCTACACTTACAATGGGTAAATAATCCGTATTCAATAAAGTCATTGTCGTTCGTACGGCTTCTTCAATTTCTAAAATTCTGTCCAACATATAGAAAGTGGAATTCCACCTAGTTTTTACGTCTTGCAATAATTTTTTGGGAATTTTTCCCTGCTGATTTTGAACTTCAGCGAGTTTTGCAGTGGCTGTGGAACTTCGCTTAAAATGAGATAAAAGTTTTCTAATTTTTTGTAAAAGCTCATCTACAACACTAAGGCTATCCTCCACTATTAAATTTAAAATGTGGGCATAACAACCAAAGTGCTTCCACTTCAAAAGATCATTTAACGCTTTTTTTATATTTGAAGCGTTGTCTGAGATGGCTAATAAAATTTTACTTTCTAGCCCCCATGAAACAACTATTTTCTTTAGCTCTTGTGCCAGATTCTCACTAGTATGAGCTTGAGGCATACTAACGCAGTCCAACAAAATGGATTTAGCATGGAAATCTTCACTTAAAAAATGAACTGTGATTGCCATATAGCTTTCTGTTGTAAGAGACGTCCAACAATCTGTTGTAAGGGTAACGGACTTCACGGTAGTCATTTTCATTTGTACATTTTTTAAAGTTTCCTCATATAGGGCTGGCAAACGAGAATGTGTGACTGTTTTCCTATTAGGTAATTCATAGGAAGGGTTTAAACACTTTGTGAAGTTTCTGAAACCCTCATCTTCAAGTACAGTAAAGGGTTGAAAATCTTTGGTAAATAAACCCATTAAACTTCTATCAAGTTTATTTTTTTGTTGGAGACTAATTTTCTTTGGCAAAAAATGCAATTTTCTTTGGCAAAAAATGCAATTTACTTTGGACTACAGATTTTGACGAACCGGCAATGGAAGTGGTAATTGACGGCTGATGTTCAATGCTATTTGTTGATTGAGCTGTATTATTTGACGTCAGGGATACTGGATTTTCTTCATGGATTTTAACATTATTATTTAATGCTAAATTGTCAGAATCATTTTTAGATTCGTTACTGGACGTCTCAGACTCAGAAGCAATTTTTATTAAAGGATGCTTTCTTTGGAGGTGCCGTTTTGAATTACTTATGGAAGTTTTATAACTTACCATTTGCCTACACCTATTACATGTTGCTTTTTGGTCTGTTGTAGGTTGAAAATATGACCATAACACTGACTTTTTCCTATTCATTGTATGTTAGGTACTGTTTATTATTTTACTAACGTTCTAACCTAACACTTCTAACTTTGAGGGATTCACACTTCACACAAGCAGACTCCAGCTCCAGACTCGTAACAACTGACATTAACCATGTCACGCTCACGCAATCATTACATGTGCGCGCCGTGTTTTGCAAAACTGCTGCCCAGCCCGCGGTCACAAAACAAGGACACAGTAACGTGACAAGAACTGGAGCTATTCTATATTAATATCACGACAAAGACAGTCACTTTTAGACAAATAAAAATGCTGTCACTGCTCCGAAATGGAGCTCGTATTTTTCACAATTTTTAATTTAAATGAACTAATTTTACCATTATTTCAAGCTCTGACTCACGCAGTTTAGAACAATGTACACTGTGTACGTATGTTTCGTCAATGAATACAATAAAATTGGTCGATTTATACTTCGGAAATATTTTATTTGACGTGAATATTTTACCCTTAAATTCAGAATTTCCATTTTCTCGATGAGAACTTTCCTATTATTTTGAGTTTTCCTCCATCGAAAATTCAACTTTCGAAGAATCCTTCTTAAGGAAGTACAGTTGGTTCGGTGGATCTTTTCCCATGCGTCATCATTCATATACAAACGCAACACATCAAATGACACGTAGGTCGTAGATTGATGGTTTAATTAGGATATGGCTAAAAGGACGGTGAACGTTATTTATTATGGAAACTGGTGTAATAGATATTTGTAAATATTTTACAGCCATTTAGCAATGTGCTACCCAAACCTTTAGTTTGAAAAAACTGTTAGAATTCCAGAGATTTATGGGGCTATTCCGCAAATTTAATTGCATGAGAGTTAGTATTAATAATAACTTCCTCAGTAGAAACTATGCAAATAAGAATTGCCCCTTTAGGGTTAGGGCTGGCAACCATTATTACTATCCGTCCCATCCATACGGCTGAACAATGAAAAATAAAAATCTTTTGGGTTGTGAAAATAAATAATGAATATTTTAAATATGTACATTTGAGACTCATGAAAATCTTTCGGGTTGTGGGAATAAATAATAAATGTTTCAAATATTGTATATTCAAGACTCATGAAAATATACAATAAATTTCATTTAATTTTCCTTATAGTTAGAATCAGAGCTATCACCAGTATTTATATCTATGGTAATTGGTTGAATGCTAATATCAACTATATTCTGCTCTCGGGCATACCACTTTTCTATGATTTCATGAGCATGCCTAATACACTTTCCCCAAATTTGTTGATCACATTGCTCCAGTGCCTCTTTCCACATATTGTAACACTCGTTCTCTCCTTAAGAGACAGATCCCGGCTAGAGACTCTCTCAAGGGTGGATCGACTCCATGTTGATGCCACACTAGGTATGCCAGAGGGTTGACAGACTATAAGAACTTAGGGCGCCACTACCTTTTTAGACGTCGATAAAAAAAAGAGAATTTAATATTAAGAAAAGAAACTAAGGTGAAAAAGGTAGAAACACCTTGTAGAATTTACTTAAAGTTGAAAAAAAACAAAAAAGTTACAAATTTACGTAAACCCGGACGCAGTCCCTACAGCTCTTACAGCCGGGTATAGAAGAAATAAAAAAAAGAAGTTTAAATATTGAATTTATTTTGCCTCAGGAAGGGAAGTGAAAAAAACCTGTACTTCTATAAGGTACTTAGCTTATGTGCTGAAGTTGAAGTGGAAAGGTCCTGAAGTTGAAGTGAAAGGTCCTGAAGTTGAAGTGGAAAGGTCCTGAAGTTGAAGTGGAAAGGTCCTAAAGTTGAAGTGGAAAGGTCCTGAAGTTGAAGTTCAAAGGTTCTGAAGTTGAAGTTGAAAGGTTCTGAAGTTGAAGTATAACTGGCGGTAACGGTATTCTGGCGGTAACCTGGCAGGGGTATCCTGGCAGTAACGGTATTTTGCAGGTAACCTGGCAGGGATATCCTGGCAGTGGTAACCTGGCAGCAGTGCTTACCTAGAAGTTCAGGTGGATTAGGGATATGTAGGAACTTGAATGTAATGGGGCACATAATGTTGGTTTAGCTTTTCAGGTAAAAAAGGAAGGCAGTTGTTTGAAATAATGAAATTTAAATTTACTGAAAGCTTTCCAACATATATGTCCCATTTAAAACAGTAAAAATTATCAGCCAAATTAAAAAAGTACTAATGACCTTAAGTATTAATTATAGTAAAAAGTTATGAATAAACCATTTCTAAAAGAATAAAATGTTTAATGAAATGTGAAGCCGGCACTGGCAGGTTTTTATGATAAGAGAATATTTGAGAAGGTTAAAATGCAAATGTTATATATCTTTGGAAATAATTAGGTATTCTACAACAGAGAATCTAGTTTAAAAGTAATGTACAGAAATGTGAAGAAATGTGGTTGACTACGTGGTATGTGTATATTCGTCTATCTCTGTAAAAAAAATAAGAAATGCACAAAAAATTATATCAGCCACTACTTTAGAAAATGCTTGATAAATATAAATTATAATTTTGGACTTACCACAGCAATTTAAGGTAAAACAATTAAATTTAAGAGACGGTAGAAAGATACGTCCCTGCTACTCAAGGGTTAGTAACGGAAAAGAGTGAAAACCACCTCCTAGAATCGAGTGTTGACATCATATGTCAATTGTCGTAACGGTCAACGACGAGAGAAATTTAGATCACAGAACTATATTGGAAGTGGTTACTATGACGGCAAGCGGTAAAATCGAAATTATTTCGTCAAATCGGAACAGGTCGATAGACATGTTACACCCCCTCTCCTCCGGGAAAAAAATGATTCGAAGAATTTTTTTTTTCATTTAAAAAAAGGTTAATAAGATGAAGGAGGGGTGAAGTATCAATGCAAAATCTATGTATAGTAGGTAGGGAAGGTAATTGTCAAAGGTAGCGGTAAGGTAGTTTTGTCATCTTGTGATTATCGTGTCGTTATGTCATCGGATAAGGCAAAGGGTGTCGGCCACTTTGCGCCCGACCGTTTTGCGCTCCTACCTGAAATCGGCCACTTTGCGCTCTGCTACTTTCATAATCTACTTTATTTTCTTCGATCTGCCCATTTGCAATATAATTTTAAATTCCTCCTACCTACAATAATAGTCCGGTAAAGGGTAAGTTAAAAATATTAGTTTTACAAGAAAGTACAAAAATTATATTTACTTTTTCAAAGTTTTTTTATAAAGTAAAATACAAAAATCCATGTCAATAAAAACTTGTTTGTTTATTCGAGCTTCTGAATATAAGCTAACGTCTTTAAACATGTTCTCAAGTCTCTTGTGTCTTTATATTTCTTTAATGTTTTGGAAATTCTTTCATCTAAAGTAATATAGGTTTTTTTGCGCCGCTTTCCTTCTAAATTTAAAGTAGATCTGTCATAAATGTGATCAGAATATTCTGCTTCTTTAAGTAGGCACTTCACCAATTGAAATACATTGGAATGTGGTTTTATCAATGTATTTAAACGATGGTTCCAACCTTCCAAAGCATTGTTACTGCGATGTCTTTGCTCATGGCAATTCCACATTTCCTTGGAAATGTGTGTATTTTCTAACCATTGCTGAACAAAATAATCGTAGAATTGTTCCATTTTTTCAGAAATTGGAGAAGTCTCTTGAATGCATAACCAGCCATCATCAATATCTTCCACAGGCAGATATGCTAACGCTGCACACATTCTTATATGTAAACGTATTTCTTCGTTATTTTTATATTCAGCAACTAATCCCATATTTTGAATATTTTTCCATATGCATTGATTAAAATGAAAATTACATCCAGAAATTTGAGCTTCTGGAAAATTGTTTTCTAAAGCACTAATCGTTGCCTGCTCATAATCAAGTTTCACAACAGTTGGTTTCCAATTCGGTAGTTTCTGTTTGATTGATGAAAACAATGTATTGTAAGTCTCTTTGGTTTTGTTAGGAAGTAGTGCATATATCAATGGAATTATATTTGTCTCCTCTGGTGTGCTACCAATATCAATATGGATGGTATATATTTGGCTAAATTGCTTACTGCAGCTTTTGAACGTTCCATCCATAAATGCGGTGTTCCTACTGTTAGTCAGAATTGCCTTAGCTTTGTTGCTGGCAAATACCAATATTCTGTACCCGGAAGGAGTACTTTCGTCGATAAATAAAAAATTCGTTTTGTCACTCATTGTAATAACTTCTTCTGGAAATTCTATTTCTGATGCTGTAGCGGGATCCTTGTGCAGACCATGTGCACGTCTTCTACAGGCATTTAAACCACTTTTCACTGAAGTAAATGTTGGTATTTCGGTCACGAAATCTAGTCCTTGATTATACAATTTATGAAACTCGTCCTGATATATTTTTGACATTAGCAAATACTTGTCGTCTTCCCTAGCTCTCTTCCTCGCATTGAAAGTACAATATTTCACTTCTGTTGCTGCAACACTAGGTTTACACATATGATCGGCTTCTCTTATTATTCTGTTGTTATCCATAATGATATTGCCTCGACATTTTTCAGTTTTTTCTTTCATACAACTCCAAAAAACCGAGCCATCTTTATTGGTTTTCTTTATACGAAAGCTATATCCCTTATACAGTGCACAAGGTTTTCCCTTCGAGGTTTCAATAATTTGCACGTCCATTTTTAAAATATGATTCAAAAATGTAAAAATATCACTCTCCACAATTCTCAATACTTCTGTATCAAAGAACGAAACGAAACTGATTAAACATCAACAAATTAGGTAGGCAGGTAATTTTTGGGGAAATCCTGGGATTTAAGACATACCTACCCTACCCTAATTACCCCTAATTTACTTTTCTTCGAAATAGACATTAACAGAAACAGAAAAGAAGATGTTTATTATTTTTCTGTAGTAGGTACCATGGGTTTTAAGCAAATTTTCTAAGCTAACCTTTACCGGGCTATTATGTTATAATAAATTTAAAATTATATTGCAAATCGGTGAATCCTAGAAAAAAGGATAATACATTTCTATTATGAAAATCGCAGAGCGCAAACAGGTCGATTTCAGGTAAGAGCGCAAAACGGCCGTATTCAGGCAAAGCATAAACTGAGAACGAAAGGTAACGATAGGGTGCGATAATTTCTCAGTGTATATAACGATAAGGTAAGGTACGGTAGGTAGTGTCTTGATAAAACGCTGGGATCTCAGATACGCAATTCCAGCAAATACCAAACAAATGTCTCCGTGGAGACACAAAAATAAACACGGGGAGTGATGTCAGCCTAAAATTGATTCAGAATATAATTCCGTCGAAATTCTAATTATTTCATAAATCAGCCTAATTTTCACCGAGCAAAGAGTAAAGATTTGTCATAAAGACGTCACCCAAGGTGAAATACTATTACATTTGTATACCGAGCGCAATCCGCCAATCAGCAAAGGCAAACCCGGTTCAATTGGGGCCTAACGTCTTACGGTACGTCAATCGAGACTCTACGTTAAGTTAAAAAAGCAAAAGTATCATTTTATTGCTGAGAAATGATACGAAAAACTCGGGGCAACAAAAAGATATACAACAAGAAAGGGGGACCAAGAATTTGAATGACGTAAAATCCATTTCCGCAATGGAGAGCTCTCACGGTGTCTAGCCGGTATTTTTATTTTTTGTAACAGAATTAATGAAATGCGGGGTAAGAAAAGGAGCCGTTTTGTTCGGAGAACGGTATAAACTCCTACGTATACTTTGGCAAGTTTATCTGAAACCGTGAAAGGAATGCAGTCGAAAACGTTCGACATTGCCACGTTTAACTATAAAAAAATAGAAGAACTGATTATGTAGTGATAATAATTATAAATGGGTCTTTTTATTATTAACAATATTAAAAATATGATTAAACGTTAATTTTATAATGTACTTGTTTCCTTGGATTTATTCTATTAACATTATTTTCCAATTTATGAATATTAAAAGAGAACACTTTTCCAAATTTGTTATGGGATTCTTAAAGCTCTGGCAACGTTGTACGAAAACCATAATGACCACACCCTCCGATTACATAATTGGTGATTTTTATCGACCAGGTTACTTCTTATTGGAAAGCGCGTGCGTATGTTCTTCCCTCTCACTTCGTCAATTGACTGATATTGATTTATCCAGTGGTGTTCGTATTGTCAGTTACCTTTGTAATTTCAGTTTTACTTGGTAAAATAGGTACCGTACGCCATTTGTACGTTTGACAGATATACGCCATGTTTTTCCTCGCCTCTTACCGACGCCCCGTAGCTACAGATAAACTTGCCAAACTATAGCTTGGTCTACTTCCTTTTCTACGCGGGGGGTAAAATAATTGTGAACCAAGTTGAGTATGGAATCGGGACGGTAAGTAACATGGTTGTCTAGAAGACAGAAAACGGAAAGAAGGAAAGAAAAACGAAGAAAACTAAAATAATAATAATGGTAAACTAAAACACAATTGTACCGTTTTTTGGGAGAACGATATCGAAACTCCATGTAAGACACGGTTTCTGAGATACGGGACTCTACGGTAAGTTATAAAAGGAAAAAGAAACATTTTGTTGTTGACAAACAGTAATGAAACAGCAAGAGACCAAAAAAATTCTGTTCGACAGTATCCGGAACAGGAAAATTTCTGATTTTAATCTCATATGATAGTTCAAGTGACTTCAAGTGGTTGGCCTGCATCTTGTAAGTGTTTAAAAGGAAAGAAAAATAATAAGAAACGGTATCTAAATCAGCAGTACTAATCAAATAGCACTAACGAAAGCAAAGAATCTAAAATCCAAATGAACATAAAAGCCTGGCAACGAGATATAGATAAAGAAACTGAATGTAAGCGCATGACTATAGATATAAAAACAACATATACACACTACCGATAAATGTCATTTAAAATAAACACCACTGTACGATACTTTCAACAAATTATACGATATTTTCAACAATTTATATTTAGTTATGTAAATGTTGCATAATGACTAAATATATAACCAATCAAGATCAAAAATGGATCATAGATTGTCATAGGAATTATTGTAACACATCACAATTCTCATGCTATTCAAAAAAAATTGGAATGAAAAATGCTTATTTCTAAAGATCAATAGTTAACTTGGCAACACTGCACTTGATTAACAATATTAAAGAATAGGTAAGTAACAGTAAGTTTAAAGATAAATTGTTACTCTGGCAACACTGCACTTGAATAACAATATTCAAAATAGATAAGATGTTTCAGTTTGTGTAACTCGACACAATTCAACTGAACAAGATAAAGAAAGTAAGACATTTCAGTTTGTGTAACTGGACACAATTCAACTGAACGAGGTAAAAAAAGATAGATTAAATATGACATTAAAAAATAAACATCTCAAAAATTTGCTCTACATGTGACAACACTGCCAAGAAATCAGATGTTATACACCATCTATAAATAATCGATAAAAGAAAATTTAATTATCGTTTTAACAACATAAGATTGTGTTAAATGTTACAAGTAGACCCAAAAAATATCAAAACGAAATTTAAAATATATATTAGATAAGTCAGATAATGTAAGTAAAATGTGAATGCAGGGACGTTACAACATTAAATCAAAACAGTGAAAAGGCAAAAAAATTAATTATTAAGTTAGCAAAAAGTTTTAAAAAGCTAAAAAAACTCAAAGTTAAAGACAAAAATTCAAAAAAGCAAAAAAAATCTATAGCCCGCTTCAACCCAACTGTCATACAGTGCAACAAAAACAAGGGGCGCCAATTTGTAACACTCGTTTTCTCCTTAAGAGACAGATCCCGGCTAGAGACTCTCTCAAGGGTGGATCGACTCCATGTTGATGCCACACTAGGTATGCCAGAGGGTTGACAGACTATAAGAACTTAGGGCGCCACTACCTTTTTAGACGTCGATAAAAAAAGAGAATTTAATATTAAGAAAAGAAACTAAGGTGAAAAAGGTGAAAACACCTTGGAGAATTTACTTAAAGTTAAAAAAAAAACAAAAAAGTTACAAATTTACGTAAGCCCGGACGCCGTCCCTACAGCTCTTACAGCCGGGTATAGAAGAAATAAAAAAAAGAAGTTTAAATATTGAATTTATTTTGCCTCAGGAAGGGAAGTGAAAAAAACCTGTACTTCTATAAGGTACTTAGCTTATGTGCTGAAGTTGAAGTGGAAAGGTTCTGAAGTTGAAGTTGAAAGGTTCTGAAGTTGAAGTATAACTGGCGGTAACGGTATTCTGGCGGTAACCTGGCAGGGGTATCCTGGCAGTAACGGTATTTTGCAGGTAACCTGGCAGGGATATCCTGGCAGTGGTAACCTGGCAGCTGTGCTTACCTAGAAGTTCAGGTGGATTAGGGATATGTAGGAACTTGAATGTAATGGGGCACATAATGTTGGTTTAGCTTTTCAGGTAAAAAAGGAAGGCAGTTGTTTGAAATAATGAAATTTAAATTTACTGAAAGCTTTCCAACATATATGTCCCATTTAAAACAGTAAAAATTATCAGCCAAATTAAAAAAGTACTAATGACCTTAAGTATTAATTATAGTAAAAAGTTATGAATAAACCATTTCTAAAAGAATAAAATGTTTAATGAAATGTGAAGCCGGCACTGGCAGGTATTTATGATAAGAGAATATTTGAGAAGGTTAAAATGCAAATGTTATATATCTTTGAAAATAATTAGGTATTCTACAACAGAGAATCTAGTTTAAAAGTAATGTACAGAAATGTGAAGAAATGTGGTTGACCACGTGGTATGTGTATATTCGTCTATCTCTGTAAAAAAAATTAAAAATGCACAAAAAATTATATCAGCCACTACTTTAGAAAATGCTTGATAAATATAAATTATAATTTTGGACTTACCACAGCAAATTAAGGTAAAACAATTAAATTTAAGAGACGGTAGAAAGATACGTCCCTGCTACTCAAGGGTCAGTAACGGAAAAGAGTGAAAACCACCTCCTAGAATCGAGCGTTGACATCATATGTCAATTGTCGTAACGGTCAACGATGAGAGAAATTTAGATCACAGAACTATATTGGAAGTGGTTACTATGACAGCAAGCGGTAAAATCGAAATTATTTCGTCAAATCGGAACAGGTCGATAGACATGTTACAATATTTATAACAGAACTATCTGAATACCCATCTTTACCAATATATTTATTGTAATATGACTTGTAATTTGCCCAAATTAATTCAATAGCGTTGAATTTACAATGATATGGCGGTAGTCTCAGCACTTCATGACCATGTTCTCGTAGTAGCTCATCAATTTTATACACGTTTCCTTTTCTATTCACTTTTGCAATTTATAGCAATACAGGTTTTGTAAGTTTTGTATCAAACTTATTGTTGTTTGTTGTCAACCATGTAACAATCTCATTTTCTGTCGAAATAGTAGAAGGTTGCTTTTCTAAAAGAACACTATGATATGGAGCATTATCCATAACAATAAGAGAACTAATAGGGGATGAAACGTATCCTTACTATTGTTGGGTGTCAAATGAAATGTAACTTTTACTTGGTGCTGAATGAAGTGATATGAAATTTATTGAAAAAAATATTTGTATTCAAAAATGATTCTCAGGGGTGGTTTTCGCCGAACTTAAAAAAACAGAACTGTAGCTTAAAAGAAAATGTAGTTAATAAAGTTGAGCGACACGTGGTTTTTTTACTTTTCATAAAAAGAATAGGTTAACCCCGAAACTATGAATAAAGTTCTGTCCTGTTATTTAAGCATTCACTATATGATAACTTGAAGTGTGTGTCTATAAATTCAGTAGGAAGGAAGTTGAAATAAAATTCCACAAGTTAAGCAATAACAATAAATATGGATTTAATTAGTTTCTAATTTTAAAAATATGAAATTCATGTTAAATCTATTCTAAAAAAAAATACGAACAATGTCAGTGGGTGAAGCCCTTAAGTTTACAAATTATAGGAAATGAGAATTACAGTGGGTAAAGCCCTTTAGATTTACAAATGATGAGAAATAAGAATTTTAAGCTTGAAAGGTTGACCTTGGTGAAAACTTCTTTGTATATAAAGGTACTTATCTTAGAGGAAGTACTAGTTTGGGAGCCTCCCTGCCTTCTTGGGTATTAGGCCAAAATAATATTCCCTCAGCAGTGGAGGTATGCCTCGAAGTCCATCCGTTCTTATGAAACCATAAAATCGGTGTAAAGGTAGATACCAATTTCAAGATACTTGTTGTAGATATCTTTTTTTTTTGTTGAAAAAAATCTATGAAGCCAACCGCTAAAATAATACATTAAAATCAATATTACAATGATTACATCATCAACTCTCTGTAAAGTTAAGTTAATTTATCTTTAAGAAAAAGTACATTTTTTTGTTTTCTTAGACCTCATGAAATTAGCTAAAGTATTACTAATAAAATAACTTCACCAGAGAATTGTTCAAGAAAGGAAAAAAAAAATATGAAAAATTGTTCAAGAAAGGGAAGGAAATAATTCAGGGAATGTGAAGGTAATGTGATGCCTTTTGGCCGAATTATTATTTATTAATTATTTAAATTATCATTATCGTATTATTATGATTAAAGACATAAATTCCCTTGAAGCTAACGTCGATATAGCATGAATCGTTTACATATATAAAAACAGAAAGGTCTCACGTAGGATGTCAAGTTCAGAGTCCGAAGTAAATGTAAACAGAAATTGTTTAGGTTTACGAAACGGTGAACTTGACTCGTCGTATAAATATACTAAACGAAAGTACTTTAAGATTCATTCATTCAATTCATTCATTCGATTTGATTCAATTCATTCTTACTCATTCTGATTGATTCTAAATTATTCTAAATGTAGTTTATTCATCGTAATCCTTTTTAATTAAGACCCTAATTAGTACTAGTAATAAGTGAGTTAATGTATCATAGTAAAGTAAGGTAATAAAGAGAACTTGACTCAGTGATTCCAGTAGTTGTTTTATTCCTGTGAGATGACACACCAAGTGACCGGCAACACCACCTAGTCAGAGGCCCTTCCACACTTCTAATGCACCAAGTATCCATAGTAGGATACACACATTACATGGCAACCCTGCCACCTCTTGTGGTGTCGTAAAATTTCCAGCTGCTATAACGGTTTTTATCCGTTCTGAAGCTGCGTTGTCTAACAAAGATTTTACTGCTGCTTCTGTAGTATACTTTGTTGCTAAGTGTACTGGCATTCCTTCTGCCAAATACGCGGCTTGTAAACTTTCCGTCAGCTTCTCCATTTCGGAAGCATATCCGACGAGATCTTTATTATTTTGCCTTAGTTTACTTAGTTTAGCACTTATCAAACTAGTGCTGTCTCCTCTGAGTCCTTTCTTAAGTGTATCGACTATTTCTCTCAGAGAATTCTCGGTAGTAATCAAAACCCTGGCTTTTCCAGTCAGTCTTGTTTTCACAAATAACACAGCATTTCTCTCATGCTCTGCTGCGTATACTTGAAGTAAGCTAACCGCATCTATAAAAGACTGTAGTTTGCTTGTATCTCCATTAAACTCGTTTGGTAATATCTTACCAGCTAAATTGAAAAAATCATTCATACTTAATGCCATTTTATCTTTGCTTGTTGCTTCTAATACCTCTTTAATAATTAAATTATTACTCGTAATTAATTGAGACGGAACTTTATACCGACAATCTAACACTTGAAATGCTTTCTCTACCTTATCTCTGATTTTGTCAAAATATAAAATGCATGTATTCTGCTGATCCTCGTCTAATTTATACCAATTTTTATTTATTAACTTAGAGAAATTATTAAATGAATCACACAACTTATTTATTATATCTATGTGACTTTCTGAACTTTTAGGAACCTCCTTTTTTAACACTCGCTTACTATTCTTACGTATATCTTCTAAAATTAAATTCAATCTAATCTCAAATTCTTCCCACGTTACTGCATTTCCATCACTCGAGGACATTTAAAATTAAATGATTCATTCTCAACAAAAGGAAAATTTAAAAAAATATATCAAATACTAACGCAACAACGACAAAACAGAATATATCCTTAAAGTTTACAAAAAAATTCTCACCATCCTAAAGGTTCAGTGTGCTTTGCTGTAGGTTTCTTCTTATGTTCCTCTTCAGTTGTCTTCTATAGTTCTTATATATGGACCATGCGAATTGTAGCACTAAAACAACCACAATGATATACATGAGAGTCTTCACCTCCAGATCTGCTTCCATTTTCTCTTCCTGGACTATGAAATTGCTGTTGACCACACCATTTTCCTGGACCTCTTGCTTCGTTGACTTACCACCCATTTTCACAGAATTCCAATTGTTTGCAGGATCGCCATGTAATGTGAATTAACGAAATATGCAGTAATAATTCCAGTTAAAAACAAAGAAGCGAACACGATAGCTCGTGGAATTTTTGAAAATTTCATACCAAATTACGGTCTGATGAAACAGATTAGGACAGATTTAGGCACAGAATATAAAAACGAAATATTCAATGCTTTAACCAAAATGTTAAATATTAGTCATAACTATTCGACAGCATATCATCAATAAAAAAAATGACCATGAAAACAAAACAAAAACACAACAATAGCTTATGAAATTTCAATAAGAATAAATAATGTTTCCCATTCTGCTCCGTAAAATGGGGTGGAATGGGATATTATTATTTTATTAAATTAAGATCCATAGAATGCCTGGAAGGTAGAAGAATAATAGAAAATATTAAGAAATATTATTTTTATAGAAAAATGGTTTTAATGGGTCTAACTGATACATAATTCACATGCGAAATTGCTTTCATCAACCTCGCTATCAATATCAGCGCAAAAACTATGTGCACACTTGTGGCATAAAAAACACGATATCCACCCTTCATTGGAAGTTGAATAGAACTCCTGGCAATATAAACATTCTGCATCATTGTCACTATCACTATCCTGGTCAACTAATTGTGCAGGACTTTTCATCATTTTTTTTGGCAGCCCTTTCTTTTTTAGCAATTTTTTTTTTTTTAGACCAGTTGCAGTTACAGCTGCACCGCTTTTTTTGTAAAATCTATTTTGCTTTCTTTGAAAAGAAAAAAAATGGTAATAATAATAAAGTTCAAATATATTGAGAACAAGAATCAATAAATTAATGAATATTTTTTTCTAAATGTAGGTTTAACAATATTAGTGGAGTGCCCTATGTATAGTGAAGAACGAACATTGTTCAACATACCGAATAATTTAAATGAAGTGTTTAGCTCGTGCACCACAGAAAATATTTTAAATTATTTGAAGTGTTTAAAAATTATTCATCAATTGTAATTTGTGAATGTTAAACATTGGCGTCTAATAGCCTACATGGCTGATGCGGTTTCTCTTTAAATAAAAAAAGGGTTAAATATTTCAATCAAACGTATCGTTAATACTTAAAGTATCATCAATAATTTCTATATGAAAATAATAACTTAATTCAATGCAAAATGACGCTATGCTGAACTTTCAAATGTCAATACTGTCAATCATATGAACCTATATTTGTCATAGAGATAACTCTCTATATTTTAAAAAAACTCAAATCATGGCAAAATTTAATATTTTAATTAGCGTATCTAAGTATTTCAAAACACGTTTCTTAATAAGCTTCATTGTTTTAATTTCATTGCAATTGATGAATTGTTGAAATTCGAGGATTTATCTAAAATATAGAGGGGTAGGTATTTTAGGTATATACAAAGTAGTAAAAAATTTGCAGTGTAATAAGAACTGAAGTTCTTGTGAAACGTATTCCTAATACAAAACTAATAACACATAATACGCCCGGGAGAAACGTAATTATATGTTACTCTATGTACGTTACTCCATGTACGTACAATGTACGTACCTGGTAGTCCCGGGGACATAAGTCGTAAAATGGACCTAAAACGTACGTCCCTGGGATGTGGCATGCTGTTTGGGTAGGGGAATCGGAAAGTTAGTAACAAGTTATTCAAAACCAAGTAGTGAACTAAAAAAATGAAAAACTTAAAAGAAAGACCTCAAATCGGTGCAAAAAAAATAACTCGTTACACACCCCCATTTCTTCGGTAAAAAAAAATTAATGAACGAAAGTCCAGCTTTCGATCATTACATTTTTTTTAGCCCACCATGTGTGTTATAATTAAGCTTAGAAAATGGATAAAATAACGTTCAAAGTTTTATGAATCCTTTAATTATATTTTATATGAACATTCAAACTGACATTGACAATTAACATATCACTCTGATCAATACAGATAAAAATACCTTGAATAAAATCCCTTGAATATTAATATTTCCAACATTCTCCCCCCTTAACAATTTGCTAATCTGAGAAATTGTTAAATAAAATGAAATATTAGTAAAAATTATGTCCGAATCGCTAAGGTGATTTAACTAGGCGCCCTGATCTTGTCACTATTCGGGTTTTCTTTTCACACTTGGATCCATCTTCCTCATCTTTTTCATCAGTATCTTGCAAGTTTCCATTTTCCGGTATCAATTTTTGTGCACTCTTTACTTCTAATGGATACAGTCGTTGAAAAGGACGTAAAATCTCACCATTCATTGTTTTAACTTTTGCAACTCTATGAATGTTATCTTTTCCTGGATGTTTACAATATTTTTCCTAGTGGCCAGCTTGTCCTTTTTTCATTTCCGGCTCCCACAAATACGATGTCGCCAACGTCTAAATTACTAACTTTGCTTTGACCAGTATTGACTAATTCTGCTAGGTTACGAAAACAATCTCGTAATTTCTGGATATATCTTCTACGCTTTATTAAACTGTTTCGATCAATTTCATCTAAGTCGGGCATCTCGTGGTTCGGAATATCATTGATAAACATTGCTGGAGTTAAAGGGCTTAAATCTTCATGATCTTCTGACACATAGGTCAGTGGTCGAGCGTTAATAACTGTCTCACAATCGCACAGTAAAGTGAGAAGTTCTTCATAAGTAACAGAAGATTTACCTAGATTCTTACGTAAAAGATCCTTGATGATGCGGACAATGCGTTCCCACCAACCACCCCACCATGCAGCTGTTGGTGGGTTGAAGTTCCATTTTATTTTCTTAATGCTAGAATACTCTAAAACTTTATCCCAATCAACTTTATTCATCTGATTATGAGCACCAACGAAATTCGTCCCATTATCAGAGTATATTGTTGATATTCTTCCTCTCCTGGCAATGAAACGTCTCAATGCAGAAAGAAATGAATCTGTAGAAAGAGATTCAACTAATTCAAAATGGACTGCCCTGTAGACTGCACAAGTGTATACTACTATCCATGATTTTGATTTATTTTTCAGATACAAAGGTCCCGCCAAGTCGATTCCAACTATTTCGAAAGCTGCTTTACACGTTATCCTATCTTTCGGTAGTGGAGACAACGGTGTTTGAACAAATTTTGCATTGTATCTTTTACATATCACACATTTAGATACAATTCGTTTTATTGTTTGTCTACCTCTTAGTATCCAGAATTTATCTCGTAATATACATAAAAGTGCTTGTACACCAGCATGAAAATTCAATCTATGATTTTCTTCTATGATTTTTCTCACAATCTCATGT